>OMLM01008693.1:0-19714 GCA_900302695.1 Helostoma temminkii
GCCCACTCACAGCACCTGGCCCAGGAGAGACAGGAAGTGGCAGAGCGGGAGAGGTCCTTGAGCCGGCAGGTGGATGTGGCCGTGATGGTGATCGCTGCGCTGAGAGAGCAGCTGAACGCCTCAGAGAACGAACTGGAGCGACGAGAGAGGTAAACAGCACTGACTGGTGAAGCCTATAAAAGGAAAGTTTGCTGGCTGACACCAGAGCTTCTGAGCGGAGTTCCTCACTCACAGAGCTGTTTGCTGATTGCATCCAGCTCCACTCAGATCACACTCTGTAACTCCAGAAAAAGGAAAAAACCTTTAGGCTGTGTTTCACTCTTAGCTTAAACCAAGTCGTCATCTGTTATTTTGACAAGAACAGATCACCTGTGTGACCTTTCAGCTTCCTCTTAGCCATTTTCAACGGCCACAGATGCTTTTTGGGTCAGGCTTTAGCAAAATTGGAATGGGAGATTAGGGCTACTGCATAGGTGAAACACAGTGTGTTTTCTAGAGCTCAACACACAGCAACAAAGAGTCACAAACAAAAAACATCTTCACCAGTTTTGCAGCATTTTGCAGTCAGAAAGTAGAATCAAATCCAGAACCATGGAAGCTGTTTTACAGCTGTTTTTTTACTAACTAATACTCTTTTAATGGATTTGTGGACCTGAGACCAACCTGGACATTGGGCCTGTCATGTTACTGCTTTTTTTAAGCAGGTTACTAATTCCCATGTTTGCAGTAGTCGTGTTATTTGACACAAGCTTCTTACTGGACCAGCTGGAGATGAAAAGTACATTTATTTATGTTCTGTACTTCATTATAATTTTAATTTTCCAGGGAGGTGATAACCATCCAGAAGTTTCTAGAAGCTGCAGCTCGACAGGAGACTTGTGGTAAAGTTCGAATCCAGCACTTCATCGAGAACCTGCTGAGACGCATCGCTCTGGCCGAGAGGCTGGTGGAGTATTACCAGGTGAACGGCAGTCCGGCACAGTGCAGCCACTACAAGGTACAGACAGTGAGTTGCGACAGCCTCTGACCTTCGTTAATCTGACTTTAAAAGCTGTTCTCTGCTGTGTGTGGCCTGCGATTAGTGAGCTTTGTTTTTCTGTGTTTCAGCAGCACCAGCAGCCAACAGATAATGGCCCTCACAGAATCACTAAAAGCAGGTGAGCCCCTATCACATTTCATATATTAAACTGACCGTCTGTAAATGATATCTCTGATACAGTGTTTGAAAACAGAAAAGAAAACGAAGCGCTGCAGCATCAGTTCTTAATGCAGTAATCAGATTCAGGCTCAATCACTGGAACAGGTGAACTGTGACAGAGTGTCTGCTAAATCATTCATGAGGACTTATGTGTCGTCTGTCACGTTTCTGTGTTTAGTTCGTTGCTGAACATGTGACACTTTCTCCTTCTACTCTCCTTCCTCATTGCACTAGGATTACCTGTGTGTGTGTAATTGTTCAGTTTCAGGGCACAGTTCCTGGTTTAGTCCTAGCGTCCACTAGTTCTAGTACTTTATGACTGAAATGTGACTAACATGACTTCTCCCTTCTAATCTAATCCGAAAAAGAATAATCTGAAAATTGGACATGATGATTTTCCTGAAGAGCTGTTTGTGTCCACATGACTCTAAGTTAATCCCATATTTTCACTGTTTTAGCTCTGTTTTTGTTCCTCTCTGAGGGCAGGTATACTCTGTGCGATGTATTTGACTGTGGCTCCAAAGTGGTGGTCCTGCACTTCACAGTGACACGGGTTCAAATGTGGCCTCAAAATTAGAACCTGGGATTAAACTCTGGCACTGATAGAAATTTAGGATGATGTGTCACAATGTGCTGCTACGACCTAAAGTGATCACTCAGTACCGTGACTGGAGACTTGTTTACAACTGCAGTGGCTCAAGATGAACACTTTTCATTTTTGTATATTGATGTTGTAGCAGATGGTTCAGGTAGATATCAGCCAGGTTTATTAGATCCATGTTGCACAGTTTGGCTGCAGTAAACTTGAATATTGCTGTAATCTGACAGTCTGACCAGGTAGTGATCAGTGGCTTCTTAGTGCTTTTACTCTGAAACAGCTGCTTCCTGTTGCAACTGAAACCAGCCTTTTGATCTGGACATTAAAGGTGAAGTGAAACCTATTATTCCCATCTATGAGCTGTAACTTTAAAATTTACATGGACTCACTACGCAGCCCTGTATGCAGTGTTGTGACACCTATAGCCAGCGTTAGCTCTGCAGTTCATCAGTTATCCTGACTTGGATTAGTTATGGCACTAATGCAGCAGTGAAAACTTGTTTTCTTAATGGACAGTTCCAGCACTGAGTTGTGATGGTGGTTAATGTCCAGGCTCCTGCAGTGAAAAACAAAATAAAATCAGAACTTAATTGTAACCTAGGATTTAACTGCTCTTGTGTAATTTTTGTTTGTCGTGTGTCATTCCCAGGTCAGCAGGAGGGCAGCTGTCCTCGTCCAGTCTGCACAATAGCAGAACCCACTGCTCATCCCAGTTCAGCAGGCGCCCCTCATTCTCCAAAGTAGGCGGAGAACGGGACAGAGAGCGGGAGCACCGGGAGCGACTGGCTCAGTCATCCAGGCTGTTCTGCAGACCAGAACACAGAGACGACATCTGGAACCACCAGCGCCGCCGGTCCGCAGGGTACGAGGCTTAGAACTGTAGAGAAACACCAGGGAGAGGAGGTGTCGGCAGGTGAAACCGTATCATACAGTGTCTTTATTCCAGTGAGTTCAACTGTGCAGAAGCACTGCAAGGTCACATTCGCATCACAACTGTCAGTGTACGTCAGTCCACTGGGGAATTTACTAATGATTTATTCTGAAATAAAGGTTCAAATCGGACTGCCTGCAAACCCAGGTGAGAAAATCAACTAGTGATTTATAAGTCTTGATGTGGAAGCATTTGACAAAAAGTAAGAGACTTTCTGAGTAGATTGTAGATTAATGGTATAAGAATTAATAAATGTCCCTCAGCGCTTTACAGCCGTTACATAAAACGTATGTATCAAGTTGGATGCAAATACTATGATGATGTTATTAATATAAGTGAAACCACAGCTTCAATGATCATTAAGCTGCATTATAATTTTAATGATCAAATCATTTTTATTAAAATGGTTATGAAAGTGGATATAATTCAGTTTTAGAAAGTAAGAAAGTAGTTTGTCTCATCACTTCAGGTTCCCCTTGTCCAGAACTCAGTGGTTATTGGAATCAGATGTTCATGTTTCGTTCAGTAAAGTTTCCACTGTTTTATAAAGCTGTTGTGTCTTACGTGTCGCTAACAAGTGGCTCAAAGAGATTATTGTCGGGAACATGAAACGTCATCAGGCCTGATGGTCTCTGAAGAGAAGATGAGACTTATTACTGACACAGTCATGAAGACTTATAGATCATCATGCTAAGAGGAAAGGTTTTTGTAGTAGAGCTAATCTGAAGCTTAGTGGTGACGCTGAAGGCATGTGAAGCCGTGATGTGGACGTTTGTAGCCTAACAGCATTTTTTTTACTTCTGGTGATGGTATTTAAGCTTCAAATATCATAAAGGTTTTCACTGCTAGATGATCCTGCTGAACAAAACCTGGAAATATAAGGTTTTGTTTCTGACTGACTTAATAATCTGCAATAATCCACAACCCAATGTAAAAGTCTGAAGGGAACCAGGGTGATGCTAACGTCTGGGCTGACCTTCCTCACAGCGCTGCACACTAAAACACAAACCTTCCTGGATGTGGGCAGTCTGATCCCTACTTTAACTTTTCCATTTAGCTTCAGCTCCAATTAATACTGTGTAACAGGGTTTAAGAACATTAAGCAATAACAGATATTAGCGTGTGGTCACTGTGGTGTCACACTGTACACATCTCCTTTATTAATGACTCAGTGCTGAGATAAACCAGTTCCACTGGGTGCTTTTAGCTTCTAGTCTTATTCAGAACATTCAGAGCAGCATAATGATTATCTCAGTGTAGTCATAGTAACATTTGGATTCTTTGCACTGTAGATACGTTTTAGAGAAACTTCAGGTAAAATGTGCTTTTGTGATCTGTTGTCATCTGTTCTTTTAAGATTTAACCACAGTTGAGATTTGACCACAGAAACAAATTGAATTTAAAGGTATTTTTGTGACACTGATGGTTTTAGAGTGAATCCAGTGACGCTTAGTGACACGTCCTGTCCTCCGGTGGATTCTTTACATCTGGGCCTGGTTTCTGAAAAACCTCTATCAGTCCAGTTATCTTACCTCTGTCTGTGCTTTCTAGGCCAAATGGTAGCGATCGTTTCCTGTGATCAGTTTACTGTAGGTCCAGTTCAGCAGAGGATTTGTCTGCATTTTACAGCAGAGTTCATGGAGCTGTGCTGAAGTGGTCCGTTAGATCATAAACAGCCTGCAGCAGGATGTGCTCACCTGCATCAGACTTCCTTATAAACCTGAACTGAAGACTTTAGAAGTCCCTGCTGCTGCCTTTTTCCAAGTGTGCAGGTTCAAAGGTATAATTAAAAATAAACAAATTAAACTAGAGCTAAAATAGTAAAAATGATCATTCACATTGATTTTTTTTTTTTGTCTTTTGATCCAAAATATTTTAAATATATTTTGTTTATAATGATGAAACAGAGATAAACATCAGAGCATCACCCTAAGTACGTTAGTGATTTTTTTTTTGCTTTACACAAAATATTACAGGATTAAAGATCAGTAATGAAAATTGTTAATGTCATTTATATTTCCATTTAGTCACTTGTCAGACTCAGTTGCAGCTCTAGATTGAACCAGGAATGGCAAAGATTAACCAGTTATCGATTTGTAATCAGAGATATAATAACCAGCTGTGCAGAGGACGAGGAAGCACTGTAATGTTAAGTTTGCTGTAGTTCCCGGCTACACCACGAGGGGACGCCTCTTTCTGTCAGTGGAATGGAGCTTTCTGTGCTTATTCAGCATACAGTCCGTCTGTATAGCTGGCTGTTAATGTTAAAAGATTTCCTGGAGTGACTGTATACAGGACGTCTCTCCCAGCTGAGCAGATCCTGGACAGCAGTTCTGTCCCCGATTTATAATCTGGTTTAGAAAACTGTTAGTTTCATAATCTGGTTTAGAAAACTGTTAGTTCAGTCACCAGCACACTGTTTATCCTTGGTGGCTTTTAAAGACATAAACAGCTCTCATCACTAGCTGTATATACTGTAAAATAATTAATAATCTAATACTTAACAGAGCTGGTTTGGTTTGTGAAGCACAGACATGAGCTGGATGACACCAGACCTGGGTCAGACACGTTGGTCCGCTAGGCTGGGACCAGTCAAACACTGTCTGGTTGTTGTACACACAGAGGAAACATGCTGTCATTGTCACTTAGTGTGCTGCTGTAGTGGAGGGTAAAACCAGATACTGAATATTTCACGTTTCCTTCAAGGATCAGAGCAACGTTCTTAGATTCATCATTTATCATATGCTTGTTTTACGTCTCAGTCTTATGACAGAAGGTACATACGTTTCAGCATGTGTTGTGGGCTGTGAGCTACCTGTCAAGTAATTACAGGGTCAGATATGTTAAGCTATGCGCACATTTGTATGTGCACAAAACAAAAATAATTTTCTATATTTTTGTCTTAAACATTCCTAAAAACAGATGAGCATTAAAGCCTCATTTGTCTAAATCCATCATAGAAAATAGTCCAGCAAATGCACCGTTGGTTTGGGGCATTACTGAGTGTTTAAGTAGAACCTCTTCAGTAGAAGTAAGGTATCTTAAATTAAGTGAAGCAGCAGGAGATATTGGAGATGTTTACCCTCCACTACAGTCTGCTACTATCAGATATAAGCAGCCAAGCACATGCAGGAGCAGTTTGTCCAGGTCTGCAGGACGCCACACACATAACGAATGTACTCTGAGAGAGAGCTCGTCTTAAGACTCGCTCTCCTTCACACAGAAACGGGTAGAGATTCTCCGATCACAAGCGAATGACGCTTTCGTCCAAAGTGACTTACAGTCTATCTGCAGTATACAGCTTGTTTAATAGACTCATTCTACATGACCTGTTTACACGTCACATTTGCACTCATTTAACGATAAGAATGTAAATGTAAAAGATGGTATTTGGTGTAAAATGTATCTTTGCTGTTGTTGGTTTTATTGACAGTGTTAATAGATATTTTGTATACAAAGCTATCATGTGTTAAGTGGAAGTAGTAGTCCTACAGTACTTTAACTTGGCAGAACATTTACCTGGGTCACTTCTTTTATTTCACTTTAAACAAGGAGCCTGCAGGTCCTAGAAGATTCCTGAAATGGCTGTATGTTAATTCAAGGCCTTTAGCCACTAGTGTTGAAAACTGTTAGCTGTAGAAATGCATGTTTTCCTGAACATGTATGTAAGATGTGCTACTGCTCTGCTGAGAGTCCCTGTCATTATTTAAATGTCTATTGGCAACAATAAGGTGATAGTGTTTTAAATGAACGGAGCTTGCAGGCATCCTTTTAACCAGGAGTTAGGTTGATGGTGTATGTACTTTATCTTATTAATCAGTTAACAAACCAAGTCGGACTGAAACATAACTATTACACTACATGTTAAATGGAACATACTGTACAGTATCTGTTGCTGTTCATTATTTAATGGTTTCATGGGCCATGACATACTGAAGGTTAACGGCAGGTTTACTCTCCTGCTTCTCAACCCATAAAACCCTGATTCAGTAAATCTGGGAAAGTCTCCCACTGAGTAACCCAGAGATCCACAAGAGATCAGACTTCTGAATTCTTAAGCACTGATGATCTGAGCCGAGAGTTACTGCTGCTGTGAACAAAAAACCCACTTCTTCTAGTCAACACATGTACGTATGCACCAACATTTATTCTTAGTATGTATGTGGGTGAGTGACACATCTGTCTGGACAGAAGACAACGCCTGCACTGAACCTTGTGCATTCTGAAACACTCTTTTTGTTAATTCATACCAGGTTGTTTCTACATTCACATCCTTTCACATTAAAATGCTGCTAGATGGAAAAAGCGAGTAAATCTCCTTCTACTGAGCATGCCTGGAGGACTGACAACCAAGCTAACTGCAGAAAACTAGCAAAGAAGAAACTGTTCATTTCCTGTTCTGGTTTATTTGTTTATAGTGAGTTAAGGTTTTGTCACAGAACAAGCCAGCGATGCAGGGAACAACATCATTTCAATCTCAGTTCAGAAGAAGAAAGAAGAGTCTAATAAAAAATACAGCGCTGCTGCCACCACCTGTTTGTGTATCTGTTTAACCTTTCTGGATGATGAATCACCACCGGCTGCTGGTATACAGAGCTGGTTCTTAGCGCCACTGTTGTGTCCAGGCGAAGGCGATGCAGCAGTCGTCGCACACCAGCAGTGATGCAAATAAACAAAACAAAAAAGCAAATTCAATCCACCACAAATATTTGCATCAAACCCAGAAGTGCAACTGCATCAACACAACAGTAAAAGTGATGATGACCTGGTGCTTGTTCTGCTGAACAGCAGAATGTGTCCCATGCTGACAACCTACTTTGGGATGTCTGCGGGACAGTTTGAGGAGCTGCTGTGCTGACACCTTAGCGACGTTCCTGAAACATGGAGTTGGTGTGAAGATAAAATGCAGCTTTTTTACTCATTATTGAAGAATTGAAGCATTTTCCAGTTCAGTTGCCATGAACTTTACCATGACGTCGGAAACAGAATCACAGAAACATGGTGTCTTCATGGGAAGAAGTTTAAGAAATCACTTTCATGGTGAAAGTCGACTGGAACCTGGTCACTCGAGTTCAGACTCAGTCGTTGCTCAGTTGTGTGGTTTTTTATGCAAACAGCAGCGTAACTCTTGGTGAACGTGTGCAGGAGTGTGTGCAGCGTCTCTGCTGAGCTGCTTCACGTTTCTGGTGCTCAGTCACTGGAAGGTGGTGGAAGATGCATGAGGCAGCCCTACTACTACTACTATTACTACTACTACTACTACTACTACTACATATGTAGCTGTTGTGTTACTGTGAAAGCATGCTTCATATGTAGCAAAAACACTTATAAAATACTATTATGTTGTTCTACTGTGTGTCCTTTTGTAGCAGATGAGGTATATTTTAAATGGTATTTGATGGAGAGTTGCACTAAACCAACCGAGCTCATATGATGGCAGTGGTGTATATGGACAATCAGCAGGTTCATCCGCAGGTTTGGAAAAGTCTGGAAAATAAGTTAGATTTCTTCTGTGTCTGAAAATGTTTTGGGAAATAGTGTAAGAGCTCGGAAACATAGAGAAATGTTTGAGAAATCATAAGTGAACGTGTATTTAACTGGAGTTAATGTTAGATTATGACACTACTACCTTTCTCGACGTGAGTCGGTAGAGATAAAGTTAGATTTTATGTTGTGTAAAACTGTTTCGCGGCCAAGTTTAAAACCCAGAGTTCATCATGTTTGTCTGTAGGGATTTCGTTTGCAGAAGTAATCTCTAGTTTCGTGCCTTCACTGAAAAACTGTCGTCTGTATAACACTGTGCAAAATGCAATACTGTGAAGAACTGGAATACTTTTTATGTTGAAACTTGTTGGTCTCTGTGATAACCGCTCATTAAAAAACAAACACAACAACACGATTTTTACACTGCTTTGTTATTTGCTTTTTCAGGGTGGTTAAGGCTCTCACCCACATACTCACATTATCTCATCATCCTTGGCCTCTGTTTCCCTGTCCCTGGCAGCGATGAGGAAACGTGTTGGTATGGGTGAACATGATAAAACACACACAGCTCAGTGTCACACATGAAAATGTCAGAAATTACAAAAATGTGATCCTTAACGTAATATTCTTTTTAGCACAGTCAATGAAGTGTGACGACGCTTGTTCACTTCTCAAAGGGTAGTTTGATCCGGTCTTCTTGAACAAAGTGCTCGGGTTCTTCTTCTGGAAGAAGAACGTTCTTCTGAGAACTTTAGCAAACTCAGCTTTTATGCTTTTCTGTCTTCTGGTCTTGTGTTCCATTGACATATGGTCCAGCTGTTGTTGGAGCTCAGCTTCTATCTACAAGTGGTCTTGGTTTCCTTTCAACTATTCAGACTTTCCCGTTCAATCTGGACTCAGCTTTCCTCCTGTGCTCATGTCCATGGACGGTGACTATGGTTCTATGGAGCTTAAACCTCTTGATATTATTAGCAGCCGTGATGATAGGAACATCTGTCTGCTTGGAGATGCACTTGTGGCTTTTACCTACCACATCTGGTTGTTTTTTTCTTCCTTTTCCTTATAGCATCTTTTTTTCAATCATATGCTTAAAATATCACTGTCATTCTAGTGCTTATTGTCCTCCAGAGGAGGGGCAGCCATTTTGTTCAGGCCTTATTAGAAAAGCTTTTCAGAATAAAACTAGAATTAATTCTGCTCATTGTCTCTTTGTTTTATTCTGCGGCAGAGATTCCTGACACGTTAGCTTGTAATGTATAACTTTTAAGATTTGTTTTTAACAGTGGAGGAATTTTTGTTGTTAGTCCAAGGGTATCAACAGTGTAATTGTTGCATTACTCACAAATGTCCACTTGTTGTCGCCCTATCTTCAGGGAGAGGGCGGCAGAGAGTCATCTGTTGCACTCTCCACTGAGCGGATTGCATCAGGTTTCATGGATAAGCCAAAAATGTAATTTGGTGACAGTTTGACATCTTTTCATATTCCTGCACTGTTTAAAGGATGTTTGTCCTAAATGCTTAGCTAAACACCTGTGGAGATTCTCAGTCATCCAGCACATGGTCGACGCAAAAGTGCTATTGGGTGAAAAGTGGACTTTTTGATATGTGACCTGATCTTCACCAAAGTCATATATATTAGCAAACACAACATTTCTAAGCTTTGTAAGATACTCTGTTGGGTTGAGGTCTTTGCTCTAACTGACCGACTACAGAAGGTGGATTTTGTGTCTCTGAAATAATTTTTGTACATCTACCTCTTTATGGTTATTGTCCTGCTGCATCACCCAGCTTCTGCTGAGCTTCTCCTGCAGGATCCTTGATAACCTTAGAAATGGATTTGTACTTCCACAACGGCAAACTATCCAGATCCTTATGAAGCAAAGCAGCCCCATGTCATGATGCTCCCTCTGCCATACTTTGGGGAATAGGTTTGGTGAATATGCACCACAAACCAAAATGAAAATATAATATATATCACTTACAAGTACAACGTGCTTCTTCTACTTGTAGTGGAGTCATTTTTTAGATCAGCAGACTACTTGAATTTTTATTTGTATAAGAAGAAATTATGGAAAATATGCAGCATCTGATGTCAATTAACCACAATGTTTTTTCCATGTAGTTATTTTCAGTTTCTCCTGGAGCAGTACCCACAACTACTTTAGATTTATTACAGCTGTGAGCAGCATCTCCATTTCCTGTCTGCAGGCTGACACATTTCACTTTTCCCATGTGACTACTGTACATACTTCAAACCTGTTTAGAAATACTGTTGTGTGGATTCAGGACACAGCTGGATCAGTCTGCTGCCTCTGGATTTGGATCTGTTGAGGGAAAGTAAAAGAAATAGAAAATCCTCCACTGATAAACTAGGATCGGGTACAGAGTCTGACTACAAACTGCCAAGAACACTGAAAACGCAGAATATGGATGTAGATCTCACTGGTTTGATTGGATCAACCCTAGATGGTTCTGCTGTGACACTCATATCCTGCTTCCACAAACTGAACGTCACTCAGATGTGTGTACACAAACACGTCTCTGCTAGAAGCTTGGTCATAAGTTAACAGGTCTTCACGTTCTTGTTCCTCTTTCTTCGATTTCTTCAACATGTTTCAGTGTAATAAGTGTGTCACAACATATGGAAACGGAAAATTTAAAGAAGCTTTAATGACCAAGTAGAAGTTTGGGAACAGAGAACAGCACGACTACTCCATCTCGCTGCTTCCTGGAAGTCCCGCCATCAAACACTTTGATGCAATTATAATTTTGAATGTTTAAATTATAAATATTAAAATGTATGAATTAGATTATCATATTATTATAAACTAAGTTAACAACTGGGACAGAGGCAACAAAATGCTGAAAAGTAAGCCGTACTAACAAGGAAGAGCTGGAAGAACATTTATCAGCTACTGAGGTTAATTATCAACAGGTCAGTAACATGACTGGGTATAAAAAGATCAGAGTCTCTCAGGATAAAGATGGACAGAGTTTCACCACCTGTGAAAAGCTGCGTCTACAAAATGTCAAACTATCTGGAAAAGCTCCATCAGGCTGAAAGATATATCCAGGTGTCAGAGCAGCATCTGCTTCATCCAGACGTCGTCTTCTTCGGGGAAGGTCTTTCATATTTCAGCAGGACAATGTTAAACTACATCCTGCATCTATGACAACAGCATGGCTTCATAGTAGAAGACTCCAGCTGCTGAACTGAGCTGTCTGCAGTCCACACCTTTCATCACTGAAAATATACAGAGCATCTTAAAACACAAACTACAACGAAGACCCAGGACTGTTGCTCAGTTAGATCCTGTATTAGGTCAGAACGGGACAACGTTCCTCTAACAGAACTGCAGAACTGGTCTCTGCAGTCCAGGCGTTCACAGTCTGTCAGAGGATGATACACTGTGGTAAACATGGAGCTGAAACAACTTTTTAGAGACATGTTGCTGCATCAGTTTTCTTAAAATGGTTAATTTATTCAGTTTAAACATTTGATATGTTTTCTATGTTCTGTGGTTAGTAGAACATAGAATATTACATTCTGTTTTTGTGTAGATTTAACAAACTTCCAACTTTTTTGGAACTGGGTTTGGATTAAACCTAATTTAGAAGTATTTCATGCTAGATTTCAGAAGTTAATATTGTATTGTTAATATATTATTTTACAATATTGTTGTTTCTATTATTGGTTACCTTGGTGAGCTTCCATATCATCAGTTCAGTAAATATGGTTATAGTGCGTCCTACTTTACAAAATTAAATTAGTATGATTAATACAAAAACAGTAATTAGCTACACTTCCACCACATACATCATTAGTACATTTTACATTTATACACAATAATAATGAAGTAATTTAATAACATCGCCTGGGCCGTTCTGTGTTTGATACTTTAATACAAATAAATAAATAAATTTAGTTTCTCATAGTTTAGTAGTTTTCTATAGTTGTAGAATGTTTATATGATTATAAAAGTAATCAGAATCAGTTTTTGCCACTGGTGTTGAAGTGAAGCCTCAAACCATCTGCGTATTATGAAAATTGTGTGGCAGATGAACTCGAGACCAGTGCAGAATGTGAGCTGACTTGTTATGTTATGGTTCTCAGCTGCATGTCAATAAATACTGCAGGCTGGTGTTGATCTTTCACAGAGAGAGTAAACACGATAACACGCCGCTTTGACGTCACCGCGGAGGCTCACAACACTCACGGTCCAAACGCTTTGACGTTGGACAATCTCTGCAGAGGGACAACCGTCACGCAGCCGTATCAGCGTGAGCATCTACAGATTGTCACCCTGCAGGCTGGCCGTAGACGGAGGCCATGTGGGCCACAGATAACAGATACAGAGACACAGAGCCAGCATGGAAATGAGACAGAGCAGAGTGGTTGATGCTTAGAACGTAGAGAGCAGTATGAACATTTCTAATTTTCACGATGGTCAGGTAAAACACAAAATCTCCACTAAAGGTACAGTAAAGTTACTAATGCTGGTGTAATTATACTGAGGCAGATCCCATCTGGGGCAAACTACACTTCCTCATCAGCTTCTATAGTAAAATTCTAGGTTGTGTGATGTCTGTGGCTGCATGTGAAGATTCTCTGTGGGATTCGTTGGCCTCCACATCCAGTTTCCTGTCTATACCCTGTGGACTAAACCCTCTGTCACAAAACACATTTGGATCCACTCAAGTTGAAGTGTCTGAGGGACAAAGGCACGCAAACCTCAGATTAGCCTTATTTCTTGTGTAAACACATTGTACAGCGATGTGGTTATGAGCGCAGACAAACAGCCGCAGGAGAAATGAATTCAGGTTCACTCACTGATACGACTGAAGCTCGAAACGAAATATCAGCGGATTAAAATAAACTTGCTCCATTCGAAGGTTCAGGGTCGAACAGCAGACAGAACCTTAAGGACATTTTAACAAAAGTTACTTCAGTGCATTTATTGCATTATCTGCAGCACATCTCCTCTGTGCATGAAGGTACTGAAGGATTAGTGAGGAGGATGAGCACAGGCTCAGCGGCACAGTGAGTCTGGGAGGAACCTACGAGAAACAAAGAAACAAAAAGTCTAAAAAGCAGCACAAAACATTTAGAGATGCAAGTGAACTACAGCGAGATACAAGACGGGATATAGAGAGCTCACACAGACACATAAAGAAAACAGGACACAAAATTATGACAAATAATTCCCAAAGAAACAAAACAACCACAGAAATGAAACTAAAGAGATGCAAAGTGACCACAAAGACACAAAACAACACAAACAAAGGTGTAGAAGGTAAAATAAGTCAATACTCCAGTAAAAATGCAAGTATTTCTAAGTCCTAGCTTAAGTACCAAATTAAAAGTACTGTTACAGTAGTAAAACAAAGTATTTTCAGCAGTATTGATAACATAAATGCAAAGTCTTGTCGTTATTCTGCCACAGCCCTGTTTGACTTGTTTCTCTCTTTATTTAAAACATAAACACGTTACATTTGAGTTTTTATTCAAAGAAAGAATTTTCCTAATACATAAACCGTTCATGTCATTAATTCAAATACATTCGCAATAAAAACCTCTGACAGGAAGACGACTCACATGACAGAGTGTGTAGTCTACACACCACAACATGCAGAGCTTCTGCCGTTTGCTGTTTGTGTGTGTGTGTGTGTTTGGCTGGACAACGACCTCCTGTTGCACAATAATAATTCATCCTGTTTATTTGATTTCCATAGTTTGGCTCAACATCAGGGCTAAAACTGTCTGAGTTCTGAATCATGAATCTATTTTCAGCCTGCTGTCACTTCCTAATAAAAACAACATGTTGTTTCAGGAGCACTGCGACGTCACACACACTGGGGAGTTTTTCTGGTGTGCAAACAAGCCTCTGTCTCACTGTGAGTAGGTGAGTGTCAAGCTGATTTTGTGAGACACCAATTGTGGCACTGGGGGGAAGGAGGAGGTGAGTTGTGTGGGAGCAGGTGATGTCCCCATGGATAACTGCAGGTTCGCTCACCCAGCCTCAGTGCAACTTTAGTTTTTATTGCAGGTATTAAAAAGTCAACACAAAGACGAGGTGGTGGCTCAGCAGACAGGAGGAAGTAGCACATTCAGCCTTCAGGTCCGGCTCTATTCACAGTACATCGCATTGATGATCTGATCAGAAGTGAACATCTCAAAATTCAAGTGTCTGAGTGGAAAATTTTTCAGTAATTGTTCCCTCAAACTTAGTGAGTCACACACAACTGTCGCTTAAACAGGGACTTGACACATTGAAATCAGCCTCACCAACCATGGTGAGTTTTACTCAGCACTCCAAAGCACAACTACAGGAGAGAGAAGACACAAAGGTAATGACATGCAGTGGCGTATGGGGTTAGGGTTAATGTATAAGTAGATGGAGAAAAGAGGTCAGTGTGTCAGGGAGGTCCCCCAGTCTGGATCTACAGCAGCTTACCTAAGAGCTGGTTCAGAGTCACCTGAGCCGGACTGCAACAGGTAGTGTAGAGTTTTAAGGGCTTGACCAAGGAAAAAAGGCAGAGAATATCAGTTTGGACCATTTCAGCAGCCATGGCTGAATGTGATGTGTCCATCCGTATGTCAGTCCTGTTTTTGTCAATGTGATACCTCAAGAATAGCATCAGGGAATTTGTTCAAATTGGCACAAATGTCCACCTGGACTCAAGGATGAGTTCAGTGAAGTATAACTTTAGCCTGTGTCTTGGTGATGATGATTTATTCTCCAAAAGTGATGTTGCTGAGCACAGTCTATGAGTTTGGAAATACATTTGTCATAATAATTATAATATATATCAAGACTTTTGTAAATGATAAAAAATGTATTTCCCCAGAATCAACTATATATAAAAGTATAAATAAAATAATATTTTGTCTTAGTCCAGTCCTCCGTCCTAATCCTGCTCGATCTGTCTACAGCCTGTGACAGTGTAAATCATCAGATGATATTCTGTCTACACTGTCCGAGCTGGCTGAAGAGCCACGTATCTGTGTTTCTCAGCAGCGGCAAGTATCCGACTCTCGCTGCCTTTCCACAGGTGTGCAACAGGGTTCTGTTCACGGCACACTTTTCTTCTCCATCTAAACCACGTCCATAGGCTCCATCATCCACTCACACGATCATTGCTATCATTATCGTCATCATATCATTTCTACAGTTGCAACGCAGAAAGTCCTTCTACACAACACAGCACCAGCATCGCCTTAGGATCTTTAACTATTGTCCCCAAAAGTCTGCTAGGAATCTGTGTGGTCACAACTGAAGAACAACCCAGCTTTGCTGATCACATCCTCCACCATTCAGTCATGGAGGTTTACACTACCGACACTACCTCTCTGGGTATTCTACCATTAACCCTAACACTACCTCGACCACCTAGAAGAGAATCTTGGTAAACAGATTTGTTGTATAAATGACACACAGACTCGTGGATGAACTGATTAGACTGTAAGTCTGAACTGCAACTTAACTGGTTGGTGGAGACATATAACTGTGAGAATGTGACTGTAGTAGACTAAAACCAGAATTCAGTTTCCTCTACACACTCCAATGTCCAACATAGACCTCTGCTGTTGTCTGAAAACTGAAAACACATTGAAGTGAAGTGTTTACTCCTCATGAATTGTGTGACTGTAAAAAGCAACGGTTGTTCTCAGTAAACAATAATTCAGCCCAGAGGACAAGCAGCTGTGTCCATATGGTGTCAAAGCTGAAACATCCATGGGTTCTGGGAAGGACAATAAACTACAAGATCAACAAACCTCTAGAAACGTTGGATCACAAGTGGACTTGGATCTGGAAACAGCAGAACTGGGTCTCGGACACTTCACTCCTCCTCCTCCCACTGCTTCCTGTTTCTCTCTGCTTTGATCTCAGCAATAAATACAAATAAATGTGATAATAGGAAGACAAATCCCACCAATCAAACTCTAATTTCCACAGAGTAGGCTGTCATCTCACTCTTTTTATCAGAGTGTGTGTGGGTGGGTGTTTCCCAGTAGAAAGACGTCCAAATTAACTGCCTACGTCTTTATAATGAAATGCCAAACGAGGTTGCCGTGACAAGTGAGTCACGCTCACAGACGTGAGTCATTGTTGGTCATGTTCGCACTAAAGTGTGTTTCTTACCCACGACAAAACAAAAATCATACTGTTAAGAATTTAGGGCTTTTCCACATACTGAATTATGCATAAACATTGTACTGGCTGTGGGATGAGTTATACCTTCTGGATACTTTGTGCAGTGTTTCCCAACCGTTTGCACCTTCACATCACCGTCAGCCAAACTTAAGTGCGTGTTCATGAATTGTTTTAAGAGAAAAAATAAGGTCATTTTGAAACCGATGCAGTAACACGTCTTTAAAAAGGCTGAAAACTGAGCACTAACGGAGGATCTGGAAAACATTCAGAAACTGCTGAGCTTCATTAGCAACAGGTCAGTAACATGATTGGGTAATAAAAGATCATCTTAGAGAGTCAGAGCCTCTCAGAAGTAAAGATGGACAGAGGTTTACTTTCTTCTACTTCTTCTACTCTCAGCTGTTCCCATCAGTGTCTCCACAGTGAATCATCTGTCTCCACCTAACTCTGTCCTGGACATCCTCTACTCTCACACCAGTTAACTTCATGTCCTCTTTCATCACATCCACATTTCTCCTCTCTGACCTTCCTCTTGACCTCTTGCCTGGCAGCTCCATCTCCAACATCCTTCGACCAGTATAACCAGTATAACCAGTATCCCTCCTCTGCACATGTCCAAACCATCTCAGTCTTTGTCCCTAACACTTGATTCTTGCTGACACTCTTCTGTCACACTTGACACTTTTCATCACCCACTCCAACCCACCTGCATTTGCCTCTTCACCTCTTTTCCACACTCCCAGTAACACTGGACTGTTGACTGGGCACAGTGTGGTGATTTCTCATGTGCATTCATAACCATCCAGCCTGCTCTGCTTGGTGAGAAATGAAAAAAGATGCATGTAGATACCTCTGTGGTTCTGTGGATCATCACTACCTCACTCACCGCCCCCAGTATGTCTGCTCCACAGGGGACAGTGTTGTCCCTCTTCCTCTTCACCCTGTACACCTCAGACTTCAGGTACAACTCAGAGTCCTGCCACCTTCAGAAGTTCTCTGATGATTCTGCTGTTGTAGGATGTATTCAGGGTGAAGGCGTCCAGTACCAGAGAGTGGTGGACAGTTTTGTGGACTGGTGTGGGCTCAACCATCTCCAGCTCAACATTAATGAAACAAAAGAACTGGTTGTGGACTTCACTAAATCCAGGACTCCTGCCGACCCTTTCTCTATAGGGGGGAAGAGGTTTAGATTGTACCAGAGTACAAATACCTGGGAATCTACCAGTAAACTGGACTGACACCACACTGTGCGGCGACCTACATAAAAGCCCAGAGCAGACTGTATTTATGAGGAGGCTCAGGTCTTTCAGCGTCTGCAGCTGTTCTATGAGTCTGTGGTGGCCAGTGTCATCTTCTATGCTGCTGTCTGCTGGGCAGCAGTGTGAAGGCTGACACTAACAGGCTGGACAAAGTGATGAGGAGGGCTGGTTCTGCTACGATCGTGAAGCTGGACCCTCTTCACACTGTGGCTGAGTGATGGACGTTTTCTAAACTCCTCTCAGTTCTGGACAGTCCCTCCCACCCACTGGACAGAGGAGCTTGTTCAGTCAGAGACAGATCAGAGTCAGTGCTCCTCAGAGAACCACAGGAGATCCTTCCTCCCAGTGGCCATTACACTCTACAACTCCTACTGTAAAGGTGTGGGGGACTGACACATCTAAACATGATATGATTTCATCATAAACATTATTTACATCATTATGTGTTTATTTTTGTGCTGTAAATGTTTAGTTGAGTCAATGTTTTCTTTGTTATTTGGGTTGTAATGTTTTTCTGGGAGCGGTTCTTTTCTTCCCTTTTATTTAGCAGCAGTACTTCTTGACCTCAGCCCCCTGAACCCTCACTGTTCTGCTTCCCTGCCTCTCGTTCACACACATCTATCCTCGGTCCAAAGCTCCTTTAAAATGTTCTGTGTTGGGAGGAATCAACACTGACTTTCTTTTTGGAAACCATGGGCACCGTGTCCTCCGGACTGAAGAGGACAGGAACCTTCAGGCTGGTTATCAGCATTTTTAAACAGATCTGAAACACAGTGAGGTTCAGCTTGTGACACAAGACACAAGTTTGACCAGTGTGAACAGACAGGGTCACTGCTGGATTTATATTTAGTGTTGACACAATTAACAGGAAAACACCTGTGGACGAAAACCTGGGTAATGTTTTCCCAGTCATTCCAGATAAACGTCTGGTTTACTATTTGTAGTACTCTGTAGTACTCTGTAGTACTCTGTAGTAATGTTCGGTATTGTTTGGGATCTGAATTCGTCGTGCATGAACGCGCTAGCGGTTCTACCTTCATTGTCAGGTCAGCTGACTCATGTTTGTGTTTGACAGGGGACGAAGATCACTGAAAGTTAAACATCATGCGGCATTCTGGGTATTGTAGTGCACTCTTTTCATTTACTTTAATGTAAAATTAACGCGCCGGTTCACAGTGAGATGATTATTAATGTGTGACTGAATGTGGCCTCAGTACCGACTGTGGATTGTTAATATTTGAATTAAACGCTGTGTTGTGTTGCCGACCACAGAGTGGAGGCGGCGCTGACTACATATCCCACAATGCTTCGGGTGTAACCCACAAGCGCAGCCTGGTGCGGACGTGTTTGACAGTTGCTGAAAAATGGGGACTTGAAGCTCGTTAAAGTCGCAAACTGTGAGTCTGTCTGCGCCACAAAATCACCTGTACCTGCTCGCGTGACCGCGCTTCTCCCGTGTCGCTTCACGCGAACACTTAATCACGTGTTCGCGGGGATGAAACGCGAATGAATGAACACGTGAAGGCGCCGAGAAGTGGCCGAGGGTTAGCCTGAACAGAGAGGGGCCGAAAGAGGTGAGGGCTCACTCTGCCGTGTTTTTAATCTCCTGCCGTAATGTCGCGAAGAAACGTGTAGTTTTTGTATTAAAAAAACATTTAAAACATTAAAATAGAATATTTAAGGCGCGTAGTGTTTTTGTTTTTGTGTTTTATAGATTTAAATATGATTTTTATAATATAAAAAAATATAGTTTTAGTTAGTTTTGAAGTAAAACCTGTGTAGTTTAGACACCGAATATAAAACAGGAGCGAAGCCTCCATATTTCTATTTTATTCCATTTATTCCTAATAATTTTGTGTCTGTTTTTACGTCTCATACCGTTTATTTCAACTGTATATATTTTACATCGTTTGCAGTAATGACAGGTGATGTGACGTCACATCACAGGTGCGCACGATGATGCACAGATTTATTTAAATGTTTGATCATAAAGCGGTTTAAAGTTTGTGGCCACAGCTTTTTAATCTAAACTCATATTTGCATCAGTTGTTTTTTCTTCAACTTTATTTCCCCGTCTCCATCTGCATA
>OMLM01008694.1:0-12622 GCA_900302695.1 Helostoma temminkii
GGGGGGAGGGAGGTCAAAGATTTAGACAGTGCAGAGGGCCCATTTTGTTATTGGTGAGATGAGAAACTTAATCCATGTGCACTTACTACATCCAATTAGAAAAGAAAAAAGACGCAAAAAGAGTTGATGTTTTTTCCACAGTGCTTATCTTTGATATTTGCTTTGAGGTTTCATTTTTTGGAACATTTCAGGGAGCTAATGTAATTTCTATTTAGTCTTTTTCTCCTTTGCCCATTGTGCTGTGTGAACAAGACTCTTTCTTTGCCTGCAACGGAGGCAGGAGAGGTGGCTTGGATTCATTTCGAGCTACCTGTCTCCCTCTGGTGGACAAAGTATGCTTGGCAACATGCCTCCTAGTAGTGTGAGTGGGTGTTGCTTTGCATCAGCTGTCGCATACTTACTGTGAAAATGTTGGAGCGGCGCTTTGACTGCTTGCGGATGGGCGTGGGTGTGTTGGAGGCAGCAATGGTCTCAATGCGCATCTCCCGCTGACTTATGCTGGGGGTGGAGGGAACAGAGGAGGAGTAGTCACTGAATGCACCCCCTCCATTGGCTGCCTGAGGAGTGAGAGAGATTAAGAGGAACCGACAGAAATCATAAAAAGACAGGGAGGAAGAGAAGGAAAAGGAGATTGAAAGTCAGAAAGGAAAAGGGAATAAAAACAACAGGTCAATTTAGGATAAATTTTGTTTGGAAAATATGTAACTCTTACTAAAATGAAGGTCCAAGAATTACTAAGTGTGACATAATAATGTAGAGATTGTATTTAGATTAAAGGTAAATAATTAGGTTTCCCTCTTACCTGGTTAATGTGAACAGACGGGATAGATGCAGCAGGGACTGATGAGTGGCTGGGAGAGTTAGGCAGAGATTTACATGGACCAATAGAGAGCTGCTGCTTTTTCCTCATGGCCACAACCTTCTGGGCAACTGGAGGTGAGAGTGGCAAAGGCACATTAAACGATGGTTCATTAATCCTCTACGGCATCAATAATTATCTTCTTTAACTTCTTTGTATTGTTGGTTATTGTGCTCCTTTCACAGTATTTGCTAAAGTGATCATTTAAGAACCTGCAGCATCTATAGTTAAATATAACAAAGCTATATAACAAATAAGGTAAGGCTTTTTAGATGAATGGTCTTCATCTCAGCAGCTTAACAAAGAGCATTTTTGTTTTTTTGAGTAACGTAGTTTCTTTGAAGTTACTGATCACTCCCTATGATAAATGTTAGCATGGATTAATAGCGTAAAATATTATCATGAGCAAAATATGTGCTTATAGCATTTGTGACCATAGGAATAAATGAATGAATTCAAAGTCAGTCAGACTATATCTGATAGGAGGCAAAGACAAAAATGGTACCTCTGGTCCATATATGTGTCTGACTGAGCTTAATTTTAATTACAGTATTATGCTTGTTATGTGATATTATAATGTAATTAAAACATCTTAACATAGTTTCTATGTTTTCCTGATAGCACACAGCATATTGTTAACATGGTGACTGCACACTGCATTTAGGACAGGTGTAGTCATGAGAAAAGAAAGCAAAGAGCAATGACTTGATGGAAACACTACATCTGCAAGTTCACACAATGTTTAGAAATGTCAGTGTTTTAGTTCTAGAGAAACTATTTCTCTCTTTCTGGCCATATTAATCAAATAAAGCTCAGCAAAGTAAGCTGAGCTAATTCCCGCCTGACAAGACAGGCATATGAAGACTACATCTGAACTACCTCGGGCCATTTGTTTTCTAGTCAGGTAATAAACAACATGCTGTTAGGCGGCTTATACATATCTCCTGGGACAAAAGGCACCTCTGTTTTCAAGCGATGTAATCACACATGATATTTCCAATATTTCCTGTCATTCAGAGAGGTCCACAATATGATGCTACCCAATTGGGACTACTGCCACCATCTGACCAACCTGATTTGCCATGCAGTTGGTGCAACCTGTCATTTAAATCATAGCACACTCGAGTGAGGGTCTGGGTGGAGCAAGAAAAAGGAAGGGAGGTGATGTTCATGGATCCGTGACATGAATTAGCACCGAGGGAAAGAGAGATGATTTGAAGCTGCGCTGACAGCTGGGACCATAACACACGGCTGCCTGCTGTAGCATGGCTCGTAGAAAATGAAGGCAAGAGTGATACAGAGTGACTTCTCTAGACAGCCAACACTCCTTCATCTCTTTTAATTATTTCAAATTGGGCTTCAGGAAGCAATTAAGGCGGGGAGGCAAGACAACGTGCCTGTGCATCAGCAGTCTATAAAATGCAAAATGAGCGTTGTGTTACATATTCAGATGTTTTGTGAAGGGATGACAGGATTTCAAAGGAGCTGCAGCCTTAGGGGATAATGTGCCAGAGTCGAGGCAGCCAAGTTTCCAAATAACATTTTCATGACTTCAATTATGATTTCAGGGAAAAAAAAAAAATCTGTTTCTAGATGCTTTTAAGTGCAACTGCTTAGAGCAAGAGATTTTTATGCAAACCTACATTATGATTTTATCTTCTATTAGGAACAGTGGTAGAGTTTGACAATTGCTTTGAATTTAATTGAAAATATCTGTTGTATTGTAATTGAAGGCTGGTAATGTTTCTCTGTTGTTCACAAAGTGTGCTGCCAATCACAGCTGCTGAGCACACAGCATAAGGAATATTAATGTCTGTGTGAACCCCTTCACATGAGTCAAGCATGCAGGCATTTATGCATGTTGCTTGCAATTACTCGTGAACAACATGGAGTACTTTACTACTCAGGGGTGAAGAAAGAAAGGCATTAATTAGTTATTCTAATATGATCAGATTTATTTAATGGAATAACTGTAGAATTAACTCATAGTTTAGCAATTACCTAGGCCAGATCACTAAAATGGGACACTGCTTTATTTCTCTAGTGAAAACATCAACTATAGCTTTCTCATCAAGTATGTCCCATGCTAAATCATCATCATGTTGAAGCAACACCTTCTAATTCCTGTTTAGCCCAGGTGCATGTTTTTAAAGCGTGTCTCACCGTCCTGAAAGACTCTCTCCACATTCAGGCCATAAGTGGAGCAGGTCTCGTAGTATGTGCAGCGCTTCAGGTCATTTGACAATTTTCTGGCTCGCGAGTCATCGATTACTCTGGGGTTGGCAGCACTGATGGCATCTAAGGCAACAGGGTAAGAAAATTAAAAGAAGAAAATTACTCAGATGTTTAATTTGAAGCGTAAGGCTATATTTATATTTTGAAATCTATGTTTTTTATTGCAAACAAATCACATGAAAAGACCAAAACACGCCATGTGTTGTTATCTTCCAAACTGTTTCTCTACTCTGTATATAGTTTTCAGCACATTTGTTCCTAATGAGGATGCAAACTTTTAAAAACAAGTCACAGAGAAACATTTGTTCGGGACTGTTTTCAGCTGTGGATTAATACAGAGTCGCTGCAATTTTTCACAGCAAAGATGTAATTGGCAGTGACTCAAAATAAGATAGAGTGCACATGTTCATTGTAATGAAGGAACTTGTCAGTCACTGCAACAGTGTGTCTCGTTGATGTTTTTGAAGGTTTTTGAAGTGCGGGGCTCTGCTCTACTCAGAAATAAGCTACTGCATATCAGACACAGACAATACTTAGTTTTGATTTCTACATTTACATAAATACTTGATACTGTCTATATCAGATGGAGGGCAAGCACCTTGTGTTCCAACGAGGACCATTGGGACCTCAGCTGTGTTCCTGTAGCTGGATAGGCGCAGGAAGTAATTGTAGACTGTCTGGAAGCTGATCTCATCCTCCAGGCTAAAGACAAAAACCACTGCATCCACCCAGGCAGCAAACTGAGGACAAAGCAGAGCAGAGGAGGTATGCTGAAACACTGTGAAATATATATATAAGCTGCCTCATTATAACACAAGGGCATTTACACAAGCATGCAGTTTAATTTGCAGCTATTCTGTACAAACAAAATTTTGTTACATCACAAGCTTGGAGCCACTTTGTTGCATGATAATCTAATGTTTTTGTTAGATAACAAAAAAGATACATCTTCATTAGTTTCGAGCCATGTTGTGACTGCAGTTTACACAAATAGACAGAAGGGGGCAGTGTAACAACAGCCACAGAACCTCTAATGCCTTGTTTTGAGCAAAAGGAACAGCGCCTGCTGTAATGTCAAGGAATGATTAAACACCACTACTGAGTTCTTATCCATCTTCTGTATTCCCACTGCTATCATGAACTAGAAATCTTTGTATTTTCTGCATCATATACATTCATAATCTCTGCAAAAGTTATGATGACGTGTGTGTGTGGGGAGAGGGTCCCCTGAGCAGAGGAAATCAATCCTAATCATAATCCAGTATATTAAGAAAGAGGCTATAGATACAGTGACAATCGAGTGATAACTATTCCCCCATAGTGCCCTCTTCATTCAGCTTTCACATAATGCCCAGACTCCCATAGGGAATGAATGGCAATCCAAGCCTCAAAGCCACAACTCTGCTCAGCCTCCTGTGAGTGGGAACATAATGGAGGCCTTTAATTATGCCACTAATTATACAGGCAGCTGACAAGTGAGCCAACTCATTTCAATTCCCTAATCTCAATGAGCGCAATGCAAGCGTAAATCGGAGCGTTGCTAGGCCAGGTATCAGAAGCTCGTAATAGAAATGCATGGTAAAGTCACACTGAGCTCACACAAAACATTGAAGCTTGTGAATGAAGCCTCAAGGAAATCTGCCTGATCATTTTGTTATATACGTCTATCAGTTATCATAACCACCTTTCCTCTTCAGGGTCATAGTGGTCCTGCAGCTAATCCCAGCTATCACTGGGCAAGACGCGGGGTACACCCTGGACAAGTTACCTGTCTATCACTGGGCTGAGTCACCGTAGGGGAGGAAGCCGGAGTACCTGGAGGAAACCCATGTGGACACTACACAGACAAGCAACCGGTGGATTCAACCCCATTCAAAACCTCCACTGACTGTGAGGCCATTTTATTACATCTGCTTATTAAATCAGAAAAATTCTGATTCCATTATCTATCTAGCTTTTATTATAGCTTCAAAAGGAACCTCTGCATAACAAAGTCACTAAACTCATACAAGAGTGATAATCAAAAAATAATGCTCTCTAATACTGAAAGATATTGTGGTGATAATATAAACTCCCATGTATCTGTTCAAGACATTTAGTTGGTTATTACAGATTTTTTTTGTTTTGTTTTTTCTCTGCCTCCCTCTTTGTAATGAGTTTTGATAGTGATTGTTGATGCTTATTAATTTGTTGATCCTTTTGTTTTTGTTTTTTGTTTTCTGATTGATGATTTCTTGTGTTTTTAAGATTGAGGTTTGTACAGAAGTTCATTGAGGGCCTTTTGACCTCTCCACTCACATGTATTCTAATTGTATGTTTGTTTGTATGCTTCTTCAACGGTTGGTGTGTTTTGGATCGTTGTCCTGCTGCAGAACCCAAGTTCGCTTCAGCTTGAGGTCATGAACAGATGGCCGGACATTCTGCATCAGGATCTTTTGGTAGACGGCAGAATTCATGGTTCCATTTATCACAGCAAGTCTTACAGGTCCTGAAGCAGCAAAACAGCCCCAAACCATCACACTACCACCAACATATTTTACTGTTGGTATGATGTTCTTCCAAAAAGTTCAACTTTTGTCTGGTCAGTCCACAGAATATTTCCCCAAAAGTCTTGGGGATCATCAAGATGTTTTCTGGCAAAACTGAGACAAGCCTTTATGTTCTTTTTGCTCAGCAGCGGTTTTCGTCTTTGAAATATGCCATGTAAACCCTTTTTGCCCAGTCTCTTTCTTGTGGTGGAGTCATGAACACTGATCCTAACTGAGGCAAGTGAGGCCTGCAGTTCTTTGGGTGTTGTTGTGGGGTCTTTTGTGACCTCTTACATGAGTCATGAGTCGTGCTCTTGGGGTAATTTTGGTCGGCCTGCCACTCCTGGGAAGGTTCTCCACTGTTCCATGTTTTTGCCATTTGTGGATAATGGCTCTTTGGAGTCCCAAAGCTTTAGAAATGGCTTTATAACTTTTTCCAGACTGATAGATCTCAATTACTTTCTTTCTCATTTGGTTCTGAATTTCTTTGGATCTCGACATGATGCCTAGCTTTTGAGGATCTTTTGTGCTACTTCACTTTGTTCAGGCAGGTCCTATTTAAGAGATTGTGAACAGGTGTGGCGGTAATCAGGCCTGGGTGTGGCTAGAGAAACTGAACTCAGGTGTGATAAACCACAGTTTTAACAGGGGGGCAAACACTTTTTCACACAGAGCCATGTAGTTTTGGATTTTGTTTTCCCTTAATAATAAAAACCTTTATTTAAAAACTGCATGTTGTGTTTACTTGTGTTATCTTTGACTAATATTTAGGTTTATTTTTAGGTTGATATAGTAACTGTGTTAACAAAAAGTTGCTTATTTAAACATCCAGAGGATAAAATGTAACATCTGCACTAATTTGGCACCAAGATTCACTGTTTCTTTAGCTATGGTTTGCTTTCTGCCTTCTTAAGAAAATATAAATGCTCTATCATGCTCATCAGCTAGCTACTAATTATGTCTGTCTGCTGAGCAGTTAATGCAAACAGTTTTTTATGAGAGGCTTTTTAGTCAAACAACTGCTGCTGCATCTGGTGCGGGTGGTATGAACCACGATCATAAATTTGCAAAACACAAAAACAAAAACACAAAAGATGCTAAAATGCTGCACCGGGCTGAGGGCAACTGCAGAGCTCAGTGCTACGTCTGTGGGGGTTCATCACAACAAGCAACACCTACATGCACTTAAAATAAAAATATTGATTAGAATAGCTTAAAGTGCAATTTTGACTTACATATAGTTGACACCTTTATTTATCAGTTTGCATTACAGTTTCAGAACTAACACGCAAGATATGATGCATCATTACTATATATTAAAATGGTAACCCAGATACTGTACAATCAAGTGTTAAATGTTACAGTGATTGTCGTATTATTCGAGTGTTTGCCCTGGTTTGGCTCTGTAATGTATTTCACCGTAGCCCCAGAGGAGCTGTAATGGAAGTTAAGATCCAACACTCTATGGTACACCATGCTTAAAGGATAACTGAGGGAAAGACTGCGATGGCTGCTCTATCACTGCACAAAGGCTGACTACCAAGAAGCTCTTCCTGCGACACAAGTCTCTGCTCTTCCAAAACGATACCCACTTTGAAGAATCATCAAGTGGTGTTACGGGATTTGTAGCAACAACCTTATGTTCTCTTATGAAGATTTAAATCTCTCTTTGGAAGAAACAGTAAATTCATTACTACCATTACTGCTCCAATACTCTCCATCCACCTTTAACTTTCCATACAAATGTAGCGGTTAAGTGCTGCGTGTCTCTTTGACCACAGAAATGATTTTGGCTCGTCTATCTCATTGATCTGTTGCTGCACTTTAAATTCTTATGGTACAACAGCCACAGAGATCTGTCACACTGCTCCAAGCAGCCCAGCAGTGAAGTAATGGTCTGTGTCTAAACAGTTCCTGTCTGCAGACACATGAGCTTTAGAGTAAGGAGACGCATTTTAAGATCTTACCTGCAGTTCTGGAGGCCCTCCTTCATCTCTGATCAGAAGAAGGTAGCTCTGTCCATCCACAACTATTTCCTTCTTGAACCGTCCACCTAAGAATGAGATATTTATTTTAAGAGTTTATCCAAGATCATTCTTAAGACATAATAACTAACAGCCGGGCGTTTCAAACAGAAAAAGGCAGCAGATTAAAATCTATGAGGGTGTACAAACCCCCCTACCCCACAAAAAATATTACATGTGTATGTGTTTAAGCACAGTTTCTCAATTTAGACCTGCCAAATGTGTTGCTGTTAAGATCATATGCAGACAGGAGGCCAGGTCTCTCTGGAGCCAATTACGTGGGTGAGAATTTCCCATTTAGCGTGTCTAATGCACATCTGCCGAGGAAACCAGTTCAGTGCAACTATCACTGCACTGCCACAAGTTATGGAAGGCCCAGCTTTCACTTAATAAACATTGGGCTGCATTTTTGGTCTTCTTCACTTCCTGATGTGAGCTCGATTTCTACAGTGTTTTACAGCCTTAATAACATACTGTAATGTAGACTTTATCATGAAATAAGGAATAATTTTAGTGCAGAGAAGAGAGGAAAGGAAATTATGAACCATAATGTAACAAGCTAAAAAATGTCTCATCTGAACTGGTGCCTCAGGTCAAACTATGTCCACAGGACCGTAGAGAGAAACGAACACTTACACCTCATGCAGCCTCAAGTTTCTCTCGCCTTTTCTTAATTTCTTTTCTAATACAAATGCGTATTCCTTGCCGAAAGCGAAGCTGACTGCAGATAAAGAAGAGACCAATGGGAGAACTACGCAGTAAATTAGATTTTGCATATCATTTGAATGGTTTAGGATCCTGTGGAGATTAAAAACATTCAAATGAGAAAGTTGTGAGGCTAGAGATGTCCCTGGGAGTGAAAACACTGCCTTATGATTATAATGCGCTGAAAGCAATTGGACAAAATTGAATAACGCACACATCTGAAAAGGCCCAGGAATCATCATGAAATGTGTAAATTAATGATGCTGAAGACAGTAGAATAACATTATACATGTTACACTTTTACACTAATTTCATAAACTGACACGCTAACTAAGATCTTCATGTGATTTGATATAGACTGTAGACCAACCATCATATTATGAATACAGATCTCATATCAGAGATAAGCTGTTACTGACCAAACTGTAGCCAGGACCCTGTAATTTTAAATAGGCTGACAGTATTCCTGTCTCAGCAAGCAAAGCATATCCACTTGAGCCTCACTTCTACCCTTTTAAGTCCACTTTGGCCTGCTTGGCAAATAAGGGATTCTCCCAGCCTTTAACACAAGCTCTCAAGCCTTTGCTCGGTGCTGGTTGTGTAACAGAGAGAGATTCATGTACCACCAGCCAGCTTCTTTAAACTGAAGTCACAGAGCTTTGAAGAGTCAGACCAACAATGTGTCTGTATGTCCCTGAATCCTGTTGAAAAGGGAAAGAAGATGAGCTGGATCTCATAACACAGTGGGAAGGACTGGATCACAACCAGAGATTTGTTACAATATAGAGTCTAAATGGAAGTGAGCAGCATGTACATACACACACCTGTCTGAAAACAGTATCTGTGTTTTGTGTTTGTGAAAACATAGAATTCGAAGTAAACATTTCAGTTACATAAACAGCCAAGATTCTGTTGTCTTTATTTAGAACAGAGCCTAATATGCAGCCATGA
Source organism: Helostoma temminkii (assembly GCA_900302695.1). Taxonomy (NCBI): domain Eukaryota; kingdom Metazoa; phylum Chordata; class Actinopteri; order Anabantiformes; family Helostomatidae; genus Helostoma; species Helostoma temminkii. The sequence continues at coordinate 9,303 of OMLM01008694.1, forward strand.
ATAAATGAGGCAGACTACCACAGTCCTCTCTTTCTTTTACATGATGAAAAGTAATTATTAATTATTTACTTGCTGATCAATCTCACATAAAAAGAAGTGACTAATAACCTTGCAGACAGCCTACAGAGAGTACGTTTGTAGGCATGGTTAACACGCAGTAAGCATACTCTGCTTACACGGAGGCTTAGACCTTGACACAGAGCCACAATCCAACAGAGCTCCATCCAGTGTTGCCATGGCAACACACTCCAGTACCTTTTTTCAGATATCATAGCAAAAGAGCAGGAACAAAACACCAAAGAAACAGCCACGGGTGAACCTTTCTCTGCTGGGCAGTGCTTCAGCAATGTAAATACCCAATGTGGCGCAAAGCCGGTGTTAAAATACATAAACAGCAGAGTGAGTCTGAGCAGCTGCGAGACACGTAAGCTGTACTGTACAGTGACTTGCAGGAATGTAAAAGGGACTCACATATCTGAGCCGATGTGTTTCCTTGATTACAGCAACAACACTCATCCTGTTTTTCCAGCATTTCTACCATTGATTTCTCAAGAACTAAACTATGTGGATGTTTCTCTTTTGGTGCATCAAAATACCAGACACTAATTATGTGCTTCATGTTTCATCCTCACTATAATTACAGTAAATGAAACACTGTAAACCCCTTAAAGATTATCAGTTAACTCTGGGTTTGCCTTCAGAGAGGGTAACTTATACTTCAGGTCAGAAGGGGGCATTCTCATTATCATCTGACTTTCAAATTAATGACAAACTTAAAATGGATTATTATCTATATCTGTTATCTATAACAATCAGGACAATTAGGACAAGTTGTCTATCAGGACAACGAGGAGGTTTAGGGATATGATAACAAATATAATTTGTTCTACAGTTTCACAGAAAGTATTGGATTTTGTTGTACTTTAATATTTTAGCAATGAATAATTTTAACACTTCCAATTTACTGGAAATGTTACACCCTATCTTTATCTCACTAGCTTTAGTGGAATAAAAAGGGGAATTTTAAAATTAAACAAAGCCTTTTGTCAATCTCAGAAGGCAGACGTGTGACACTATTTAATAATATTTTATAACTAACTAATTCAAAAAATGCCTTCATGAAGAGAGTAATATTGCAGTAAATGTGTAATACATCCATTCGAATGTCAACAATCATGTCTCGTGAAAGCCAGGAAATTCCTATTTTCTCTCATTTGAAAAACTGTCATGATGCTAATAACAAGGCTTTACTTAATTTGTGAGAGACTCACATTATGAAGATTATTAGCATTTTAAAATGAGCAAAAATGTATTGTGAGGAGAAATATCAGTGTGCAAGAGCCACATTTAGCATGCAGTGTTAGCCTGAAGCTTAGTGTTTAGAGTATCTGACATCGCCTTCTGACCCTCACCTCCAACAGACTCTTACCTTCAGGGGACTCCTCCTGCACATATGTGCCTGTCAAGTATCGGTGGACTAGGGCAGACTTCCCGCTGGACAGATTTCCCACAATGCCCTGCAAGGCCAAGAGTAAACTACTGTGATTATTACTGACAGGCATAACATGACAGGTACAAAACACAACCATATGTAGACATAAACGCTGATATAATGGTCACCTGACAAAAACTTCTCAACATAAGGTGTTTTGTGTTTTTGCATCTTTCAAACTTGCTAAGCAAGTGTATCCACTGAGTAGCTGAGAGCTTAAAAAAATGTGAGTAGACCTCATTTTCTCCTAATTGTGTTTACTTACTATTACAGCCAACGACAAAAGTTATTTTATCTTTAATCACCAACTTCTCTATTGATAGTGTTAAAAGTTGCTGTTTGGCTGACAGGCACCAGACCTGCAGCAGGAAACATTTTCAGAGCAGTTTCTGCTCCCAGCAGCCATACCATTACAGTCGGACTCATAAATCAAAGGCTGACACATTGGTTTATATTAGCTTAGAACATATTTATAGTGACATATATGTATGATTCTAAGTAAAATGAAATTGTTTACAGAACAAAAGCATAAAAACTACAGTTTGGTCCTTTCTGCGGGATGTGTGAGGTTAAAACATTATGGGAAAGGACCTTTAACGTACATTGGTGCAGTTGGAATCTTTTCTCTCCCAGGTGTCTAGACCCAACCTAACTACTCTGCCTTCAGGGTGATGCATGACGGAGGGTGGGCTGATGATGCTAGCATGTCTGGGAAGAACAAAGACTGCAACGTGCCTCATCTCCTCCCTCTCCTCCTCCTCCTCCTACTTCTCTACCCACCATCGCCTTCCTCTTCTTCAGATCATTAGTGGGTGTTAAAGTCAGGTATGGTTCTAATTATAGGGAAGTTTAAGGCACGAACAAAAGATCTGTTTAAGGCCTTTCCCAGACTAGTATATATATGTCGTAAAGCATCCCAGCAGAATAAACTATGAATAAGCTTTAAGTTATCAAAAGTGTTGGGCTTTGCATAGAAAAACTGTGAGTCAACACAAAAAACAACCCTGAATGCACCACACACTGTGTTCCTGCTGTTTTAACTGTTTGTCTTTGTGACCTGCTGCTATATAGTCTTCATGAAATCAAATTGCCATATCAGCACTACACTTGCACAAAACTTTTACTCCTTGTTGTATGCCACATCTGGGAATATTAAGTAATGTGAGTTTGATGATGAAAGACAAATTAAATAAAGCTTGACTACAGTTAAGTCACGATCAGAAAACAGTTACAAAACAGTGCTGGGGGAAGCTCATAGCTGTAACTGGTGTTTTGGAGATTACACACTATTATGATCATCTTTTCAAACCGCAGGAAATGTTTTGACCCCGCTTACATCATTATCATTGTTGTAAGAAAAAGACAAAAATGATCTTGCTATGATATCAAAAAGCTTCTGAGACACATGACCATTTCTTTTCTGTATGACCTTGTTGCTGAACGGCAACCACTTGAAAATTGTCGAAGGGCTGATCACTATTTTGCGACACTTAATTCAGTATTTCCAGGCCCATTTAACAAACCCCTGTGTGGAAGCACACAATTAACACCTTTGAAATATAAAAGGAAACAGACGCATTGAAAGTGTTTGAATCCAAAAAAGCAAGTTTGCCTTTGAGCTCCCTGTGAATTCCCCACTTTTCCATTTCATTGAAGTTTTCTCTTTAGCAATGTGCCACAACAATGAATTCACAGAGCACAGAAATATTATATCTACAGGCAGAATAGTGTTCAAGGCTGCTAGTCTTTATTGGGTGGAAGGCATTAAATCATGTGAGGATGTTAGCTGTGCGTTTGGCAGCGGCTGTGTGTGTGCTTCACTGGCGGG
>OMLM01008694.1:12873-41821 GCA_900302695.1 Helostoma temminkii
ACAAAGCAAAAAAAAAAAAAAAAAAAAAAAAGGACAAAAAGATATTAAGTCTAACTGCACAAGGTTATCCATCAGTTTGTGTCACATTAACAGTATTCTCAAAAGGATAATGGGGAAAGTGACTTTAGAGCTGCAGTTTACTATGTATTTTTCAGCTGTTCTTTAGATAAGCTGTCATCCTAGCCTGACTGTGCAACAAAAATGCACTCAATATTATGTCACCAACTAGTTTCCATGATTGTTTCTTTAACAATAAAATGTTGCAAGACCATGGTATATAAGTCAAAGGGGTAAATGGTTAGAAAGATATGGCCTGTTTTATTTATTTATTTTTTGCAATTTATTTCCCAAGAGGATTTGATCAGTATGACCAGACAACAAACAGCAAAACACATTAAACTAGGTTGGGTTCCTAGATTAGATTAGATTCAATTTTAGCAGCTGTAATGATTTGTTGCCGATTAATTTGAAAAAGCAACATGAACATTTTGAGCCATTTTTGTAATATTCCAACGTTTTATGAATGGTTAAACAATCTGCTGATGAATTAATGGAAGTAATTACTGGTTGAAAAACAAGTCAGTAAATATTGCTCTAGCTCACTCAGTAATTTGCAAATTTTTTGTTCTCTTTATGCATTAACAACTTATTAAACACACAACTGCCAATCAGGAACTGCATAACACCTGAGGTAAATATAATCTTTGCAATATATATTTATACAAGGTTTCAACACAGTACAATCTTTGAAGAAGATTTAGATAATCTATGACAGCCATTATCAGGCTTGATTCAACTTGTTTGGGTTTCCAGTGACATTTGGAGACTTTGACTAGATAATAGTGCTTTGAAAAGGGCAGTGGGAAAGAGCACTATAAAGAACAATACAAACCCTCAGAACTAAAACAACAAATGACAACTCCACAAGCTGTGCCTGTTTCCCACAGAGATGGAGTACACAGTAATGTGTCATAACAACTATTAGAACAAAGACCACCTTCCTGTTTTGGATCATGGCTTTCTCACCATCTGAACCCCCCAGAAGCAAGAGTGTAAACTCTAACATGGGAGTATAGACACTGTGCCTCCAGGCAACAAGGTGTGTAATACCAGATGACACCCCCCTCCCCCAAACACACACACCTACTCCTTCCCCTCATCTAAACCATAACAATTAAAGTATTCATCCACCAAATTGGGAGCCATTATTACAAGAAACATGCTTCTTGCAGCAATAGTGCTCTCTGTTCATATTTCAGGCGGTAATTATATAAGAATGACTGCATAAATAGTAAGTTAACCACTGTCACTACACAACACATTTTTATTTTCTCTGTCTGAAAATGAAATGTATGCTAAAAGCAAGCATGACTCACAGCTAAGCAGACTTGAGCCAAAAACTCCTTTACCTAGTACAATTAAAGTAAAAAAAAAAAAAAAACACAGCTAAAATGTTTACTTATTTCTGACCTCCATTTACAAGCAGCTTTTTGCTGCTCTGGATGGCTCGTTTGTTGTGGGAGAAGAGAAGGGTGCATCCCGAACAGAGGGGCCTTTCACCTACAATTGTTTGGAGCACAGTAGTCTTTTAACAGCACGCCTCATGTTAAGCCCTCTCTGTGTGAGTTTGACATGTAAGGACATGAGTGAAGACACCCATCTGATTCAGTTTTAAAGAGCAGGAAGCTGAATGCAACTCACAGCTCTGCGAGTCAACATCAGATAATGCCGGTGCCTAATTTTCTTGGATTTCCTGTTATTTCGTACAACCACATTATTTCGAAATACATTCTCTGTACTGTACTATAACAATTTGTATCTATATTATATAACTGTTCACATAATTGGGGGGTTGGTATAAGACAACAGTCACAACTAGCATTTAGAAGAACAGATTGAAAAGTTCCTGTCTTTGGTGTGGTAACACACACAGACACTGAGTAGAGAAATAAACAGAAATGAAAAAGTAACATTTAAAAAATACACAGCCAGATGCACAAATGTTCTTCTCACATTTGGCCAGTGCACATAATCAGACTTTCAAAGAGCGACACATTCAAACAAAGGCTAGTCAACACATTCCCATGCAGGGAAATTAAGTGTCATCAAAGGCCAACGCAGAAATAAAGTTGTTAGCCACTGAGAAATGCTGCATTTCTGGAACAGTACATTCCCCTTCCATAATACCAACGCCACTTGTGTTCTCAAGGACATAAAAACAGAGAAACTAAGAAAGGAACAGGGAATGAGGAGCTTTTATACTAAATTGGACACCCACATGTTTCTCATATTAAAAATCCTTTTAGGAATTGATCTGACATAGGTCCTCTTACCAACACTCACTCCCTTAGCAAAATGTAATATAAAAAGGTGCCCAAATTTTTTTCACCCTTAGGAGAAATACAGTACATTTGGTACCCTGCAAAAACTTGCCCAAATTAAATCCATGTGCTCTGTGCTACATTGTTCTCTAAACACGAGCATCCGCACAGTGTGTGTCCCAGAATACCCATGGAAACATAAAGCACCAGAGGACACCGGTGTCTTTGTCTCTGCGTGGAGAAAACTGCGTTGCCAGCTTGTTTGTCAGGTTTTTCACTTCACTGCTCATGTCTACTCAGATAAAAACGACCACTCAGTCTGAGTGTAGTGAAGCACAATTGGCCCCCATTTATTCCATTTCATGAGAAAATAAAATGCAATGTGAGCAGAAAACCTGTGCATGTGGTTATTTGAGTGTGTGCGCAAGCACATACAGTTCATATACTGCATGCATTTTTAGGTGCAGTGAATCTGAAGTGGTTTTTCGAATCAACCTTGAGGTCTAAACTTCCACAATAGTTCTGACTGACTTTCCAAACATGCTTTCCCACTGTCATAAATTACAGAGTGAGAATTTAGCTACCAATTAGTAAGTCTACCTCCCTTATTTGCCAACCTCATGACCAACCGACATTCCCCCATTTGACTACTTTTATCATGCATGTCCTAACAGAATAGTCTGTAGCATCTTTCTTTATATACTGCACTCTGAATCATTTTAAACAGTGGGCAAGACGGTAAGAACTCTTATCTCTGTACTTATGAAACTCCAAACACAAGCCTGATATTTCTATCAAATGAGTTAGGTGACAAACACAGTGAGTAGATAACAGAGTAAAAATCTGCAATGCCACAATGCTGTGGCCTGGGTGGTGTGCCCTACTTAAAGCTCTTTAAAGCCTTGCCTTAAGGCAGGCAGGCATTGATCACTTACTGAAATGAAGTTGGATGTTTTGGTTCAAACAAGATTCTCATGAAACATGAAATTTGAAAATGACACAATTTCTAGAGTTAAGAGAGGAAGAGTATATTATCTTCTGTACTACACATAACAGCTAATGGAAACAATTAACCATGGATTAAAGAAAGTGTTGGAAGAGCTATGGATTATGGGCACATATTCAAACAACAGTTTGCAGACTGGAGAAAAAGCAAACCAAAAACAGTTTCTAGACAGAACAGCAGGATGCTGTTCACCTACTGAACCACAGTCATGAAGAACAAAATGCACCCAAGCCAAGTGACAGATGCTCAAAACAAGTTATATTCAGTTATTAACAGTATTTCCCTTTGCTCATGCCCAGACTGTGTAACACTCAGTGGATGTTCAAAATCTCACTGTTGCCCCATGTCTGCTGCAGCAGATGAGAGGGCATTATTATTATATAACTGTTAGTCGAAATTTCCTTGAACATGGTTACCTGCTGGGAGTTTGGCTCCCCTTCCCCTACTGGAATGAAGATATATAAACAAGTGCACCTTTTAAATTCATTTTCAATCTGTAGATTTTGAAGTACACAAGCAGACTTGGACAGCAAGGCAAAGATGATACAGCAGATGCTGTTCTTAGGAAATCAGAGGAAGTGGCATCAGATGAGACCCAAAAAAGAAGTGAAGGGAATTCCAACCTTATGAATACATTTTATGAAGTTGAGAGACATTTTCTTAGAAATGTCATAATAGCAAGTCAAGGCAAGTCATAATAAAGTGAGTACTTTTCAGTTTTTTCTTTTCTGCTGACCTTACACCGAAGCTTATTACAGTTGTTTCTTTAGCCCCATTCATAGGATTTCTAATTTCACTAGATGAGTGCGCAACTGACCACCTACTCATGACCAGAACCATCTCCTCCAACCCAAAGACCCCTGTAGAGCCCCCATCTCAACACAGGATTTACTGATCACTCATGCCTCCACAAGCATGACAGGATGGCTTTGTTCATCCACTGGTGGGGGTGGTGTCGCAGTCTGCACACCTAAGTCTCTCACCTATTTACCTCTCTTCTCCCAAACACACAAGATTTACAAGTTATCATCAGGACACACTTAGACTGTGTGTGCATGTGTGTGTGTTTAGGTGTGGGCATGCTGGGCTTCAGCTTTCTAGATTTAATTTAGGTGCAAACACTTCAGCAGGTAGCAACAAGTGCAGAGTCCCGCCCAGGGTATTGAACACCTAACTTTACTCAGGCTGATCGGCACACCTACATTCCTAATGCCTGACTGACAACCACAAGGTCATGGGTATCCTTGGTAACCTGTCATGTGCCAATACAAATAGAGAGATCAACAAGGTTGACCTCGGGACCTAAGTTAGTCTCTGTTTTTGCTTAAGAATGAAAAAACTGCTTAATGAAAATGAAAACCAGATATGTGCTACGTGACATTAGTAGAATCATTAAGCTGTCACAGATGGATAATTAGTTCTCCATGCAAAGTTGTTTGATAAATCTAACATAACAAATCACAGATAATTCAGATAGCTACAAATATTTGCCTCTCTCTGCCTGCTCTTACAAGCAACTGGACAAATACACTCCACTGTCAGAGTTAAACTTTAAACACAGTGCTTAAGTCATCTTCTCCCCATCATTATGCATGTAAGCCCTCTTAATTTAGCCCTGCTAGCCTGCCAAACTCATCCCCATTGCAGCCACTAACTGCTTTAATGCTACTGCTTTAAGCTGTGTCTCTGTGAGGCCAACAGCCAGCATTATCAAGACTCCCATGGTATGATCTGGGTAATGCAGAGACCATACAGGGACTGTGTTATACCACAGCTGGACCACTATAAAGCAAGCAATTATACTTTGTACTTATCAGTCACTGCTGATTTGAGTTTACTGTGCCTGCCTACTCATTTACTGAAATCTTATGCAAGGCAAAGTAAATGGATACAAACAGGCGGTTCACACATTAAAAACACTGGAGAAATAAGGTACTCAAAATAGAAATTCCAAAAGGACTTTCTGGAACCAGACGTTTTTGAATGCCATCCAAACTCTCAATTCCCCATGTGTTTTTCATTTGCCTGTCCTTCTTAAAAAAAGAAAGCACACTTCTGTGTTTCTTGTGGGCTGTAACTTTCTGTGCAACGAACAAGACACTATAAATGGAGAACTGAGCTGAGGAATAAGTTCAGCACTCTTCCTAGTCTTACCTTGGCCTTTTTGTGAGTCAATGCCTTCCAAAGTCTCTATGGTGACTGGCTGTGACTTATTACTCCTGGCCAGGGGATACTGGCTGGCATCTTTGCTCTCGGATTGCTGAGATTCACATTTGCCATTGTATGGCTGCTCTTTTCTCCTGAAACGGTTTGCTATGAGCTGCCATAAGCTAGGTTCTTCCCGAACTGGTTTGGATGACAGTTTTGGTGGACAGAGGGGTACCTCCATCACCTTGACCTTCCCCTTGCTGTGGTACTGAATGTACTGGATTCCCCCATCCTCTATTTGATCACTGGAAGTTGGTAGAGATCTTCCTGTGAGATATGAGAAAGGTCGTGAAGGCACTGTTGTCTCTTGAACAGTTCTTTTAGTCTGAGTGCTTAGAGTGGACTCATTTGAATCCTCCTCAGAAACTAAAGTAGCTTTTTCCCGGGGTCGAGTCCTCCTTATTCGTAGGCTGAGACTCCTTTTTAAGGTGCTAAATGTACTTTTTGAAGCATCAGATTGCCTGGATTTGGGAGAAGATTTCAAATCTTTGTCACCTTCCTGCTCCTTGCTTTTGTCATGATGTGCTTTTCCAAATATCCTCCAACGGAAGCTGCCTTTAAGAAAGCCTCCTCCATCGCTGCCTGTGTGGATGAAACTCCTCTGGCTCTCTAGCTCATCATCAGAGCCTCTCTTTCTTAGCTCCAGTACTGTCATACTGACGGGCCTGGGTTTCCAACTCCTTTGGTGGACCCTGGTGGTCACCTCTGCAGGGACCAACGGCCGCTGAGCCACAAAAGAACTAAGGCCATCCACTGCCCTTAACTCAGCCTTCCTGCTCCTGACCTGCTGGCTGTTTTCTAAAATGTCCCCCCTCCTGAAGGGTTGCTGGGTCTGGGGCCCTAAAAGGACTGGGCCTGGGCCTGCCAGCGTGCAAACACTCTTGGGCCTCCGCAAATGTCCTTCTTGTTCAAGTTGAGAATCTCTTTGCTGCTTGGCTGGGTCGCCATACATGCTCACCGTTCTCCTGCCGACGGGTGCTTCATCCTGACGCGGCCTTCGCAATACAGCACGCGGCAGAGAACTGTGTCCTGTAACAGTGCCATGCTCCCCAAAGAAAAGACCTTTAGCTCTAAAAGCTGCAGAGCGTAATGTTGAGCTATGTATCCGTTTTTCGTGGGTTTCTGTCTGAGCAGTCAACTCTGCCAGGTCTCTGCCTTTCTGTGAGGAGTTACCCAAGTTCCTGGAGGGTTGTTTTAAAAACCTGTTGGTCTTCATTTTTCCCTCCACCTCCTCCAACTCCTCCTCATTCTCTTCCACTACGACGTCTTCGCTTCGCCTCCCAGCTCTACCTGTGCAGCTCAGGGAGGGCCACCTGTCAGGCTCCTGTCGTGCCCTGCCCAGCCTGGGGCTCTTCTCCATTGGTACAATATTAATTATCTCTTCAATTGGCTGACAATTTTCCACCAGGGTGTGGGTGACCCGGCCCATTCCCTGTTTTGACACCACCGCATCTCCCTGTGTTTCTTTCAGGATTACAGAGATGCAGTAAACAGTTTTCTCCTGCTGTTGCTGGCTAATAGCTGTACTCTTCGGGGTCACATCCACTGCTCCACTGCTGAGGAATAGCATGGCACTTCACTTCACCTGACTGACACATACATCCTCATTCACACAGCAAGCACATAGCACAGACAACTGTTCAACTTTCTGCCCAGGAGTTGCCGAGATTCGGCTCATAAAGTCCTTCAATTGAAGACTAAATTCCTATGCCAGGCATAATCCTTCACCTTTGACATGAGTATAAAACTTCAAACAAGTTAGAGCAAAGTCTTGCCGCCACCTGCATCCTCTGACTCCTTTACTCAGCAGACTCACACAGGCATTTAGATGGTTGCTGCTTGCTCCCCACACTTTGTTCTACATGTCCTGCACAAGCAGATGAAGAAAATAAAAATGTTATCCTCTCCTTGTACAACAAAGTCATATCAGTAGTAACTGCAAAACTTTCAGCTTAAAAAAACTGAGTCATCCTTCCTCTTTGGCAAGTTACGAACTGTGAGCAATCCTTGTTGTTGGCAGTGCAGACAAACTCCTTAATCTCTGAGCTCTTGCCATGCAGAGCATGAGGGAGTGTGTCTCTGTTTGAACTTTCAGCTGCCTTCCAACCCCCAGGACACATGGAAAACAAGGAGTGGATCACATGTGCATTAAACACGCCCTTCTGATTTCTACAGAGCTGCTGGTAGCCCCCAGAGACATAAACAGACAAAAGTGAACATGAGAGCGAGAGAAGACTGAGCTGATTACACACTGCTGTAATGAACAAAGACTACAATCCACAACAAACAGGCATGAAAGGACACTTTGTGTTCTTCTGACCAGTGGCAAAAAATTAAAGGGGGTATTTTCCAACATTTAGTGGAAGAAGAGAATAGCCTTACAATCACCCAGTACTTTCTTCATAAATCCATGTTTTAGTGACCACCAAATTGTACTAAATCGATGGTCACTGTGCTGCTTAGGTGGTACACACTGATGTGATATCTTTGTTAGGGAAAACTCAAAATTTAAAGAGCTGCCTCTCACTACAGGATCTAAGAGAACAAAAAGGCAAACCTAACCTGTGTTAGTAACAGAGTGTGCACACAACTACACACCATGCTTCCAGTGGCTCCCACAACACAGCCTACACACTGTGGGTAGCTCAAGCCTAATTCCAAGATTTGCTGACAGCTATTTACGGGAAGGGAAATTGTATTTTTTTTAAGCATGGGATGTTACTGTAGCACCAAATGGTACATTTGACATTATATAACATGGTATTATTTGCACCTCAGCATAATTACACATTTACTGCTGAGAAATGTCTCATCAGAAATGTAAAGAATAAAAAGACTAAACAAACCCATTTTCCTGTTCTATTTCCTTCATTTCCGAGGCGAGTGGCTTAATGATGCACTGGAGAACTGAAATGGAGCCACTGAATGTACAGACGTGCTACAAAAAGAACTATTTTAATCAAACCAGGTTTTACCTGCTCAGCACTGCAATGCTTTTGTGTTTATGGGGTTAGAACACTGCCCCTTTGTGGCCAAAAGGAGAAAAATGTTATGAACCTGAAAACGCTCCCTAAGGTTACACTAATGTCAATGCAGTTAACATTAACACTGTTATAATTTGCCTGAAAAATGTATATTTTTTACACTAGCCCATAACAACCCCCTCAGTGTATTTGCTATCATCAAACCACTCATTACATTTCCTATGTTACATAGAAAAAGTAAAAAAAGTGCATGATTAGAATTTAGCATTATTGCTTATGAGAACGTTTAGCAGACAAAACCTAGACTGACTGGCCATCTGTGAGTATCACTATGGGAATTCCAGTATAACTGTGACTGCATCACAATGGGAAATCGGGTATATGCATGAAGTTAGAAGTCGCACGCCAAGCGTCACAGCAGCTTTGTGCCAATAACTGCATCAGCAATTATATGCAAAAGCTTCTTTTTCATACAAGCACCACAAAGCCATCTGAAACACTGATTATTTTCTTAGGTTGAAACGTCATTCATCTAATCTGGCAGAGTCGAGGCCTTTATCATTCCATACTTTCTTCAGTTTTATGTATTGGAGGAGTTGACGTTGTTTCTTGGCACATTTTTTCTTTTGTGTTGTTATCAGCAGACTGCTGCTGGAATGAAAACACCTGAAAACATGTAAGGTATTGTTCCAGGAAATCTACTGCATTATTATTCAGCACATACTGTAACCACACATACGTATGCACAGACAGGCAAATCTCAGCACTGAAAGTTAGGGTCAATGTTTAGCTGTCAAAAACACTGTGCTGACCTTTACCTGTGTCTAGGAAGTAGGGGTTTGGAATAATCTGAAGCTCATCATCAATCAAACAATCGTTTTCACTCCACTGGGTCTGGTGGTGTTGATTTCGTCTACGAGTCCCAAAGCACAGCAACATAGTCAGCCTATAACTTCCACGGGACTTTCAATGGCTCAAAATGCAACTATCCAAAAAGAAAAAAAATCCAGGCACGACTTTGAATTATTGTTCATCCTTTCATTTTCCTCTCAGCTTCAGTTTCATCTTCTTTTGCTTCTTTCATGCATTACTGTGAAAAACACTGCAGCTCTATTCTCAGCTCCAGCATGTTAGTCCTCTGTTGTTTATGTCCAGCAGGGCTACTAAAAATCTATTCTGTCAGTTGCATCATGCTGTGGTCATGATGTGCCTTCCATGCAGACCTGATAATGTGGTTACCAGCAGACGTCTGAACGGTTACAGAACAGTCAGATCAAGTGGCTTTGAGAGGCCAACAGTCATGGTTCACTTGGAGCCATTTCCTCCTGTTAATTTGTAATGCAGGTGTTGGTTAGCAGGGTCCCATCTAAGAAACACTGATAGGATTAAAGTTTATCCACTATCTGTTGTCTTTGTTGCAGTTTGGTCCAGAGGAAACCTGTGCTGCTGTAAATCCTGGGATTTCGAAGTGCTGAACAGGTAACAGAGCTTCTCTTGTGTGCCCCTCCTTCTCCTGTGTCCCACAGCTAAATGTTTTTCCCTCGTGTAACCGTATCTTGATACCAGCTGGGAGTGTTTTTCAGAAAGAACTGGATTAGCATGTTTTGAGGTTCCCACTTTACCCTCTACTTCTGTGCCCGCCAGTGTGCACACATCTGCCTGATGGTAAGTTGATATCATACGGTGTGGATGTCACTGATCTAATCTCTGCACGTCATTGTGACAAATATGAGTGCACTGTTGTTGTTTTGCCAGTTCTTGCACAACTATGTTCTTAAATTCCTTTAGGCTAAGGTTAGAGTCATTGCCAGCACAAAGGTTATCATGGTACTTTAAGATATCACTAATTATTCCCTTACAGCAAATGTCAAAAATATACTGAAATTTGTTTTAGTTGTCCCAAAAGCCCTTTTTTACTTTTCCTGCATTTTAGAAACACAATATTAAAGTGTAAATTCATTGCATGTGGTATATCTAAAGTGAATTAAAAACAACAGGGAACATTTTTGTTTTTATTTTCTAAATAACACCAAAATTTAATTCAGAGCAGATATCATTATGTAGTTTTAGTGGAAAACTCATTACAATACCTAATTAGATTGTCTGTATGTTTGTCTCATCTTCTTAATTGAATTCAGTTAAGTTATTCAACAGGACTTCCATGTTCAGTAACTTCAGGGGTGGCGATATATTTTGAGTCCCTCTCATCAAGAATCACAGTACGGATACGTCACAGCAGCAGACATGACAGACAGGCAACACTGGTGTGTTTATACAGGGACACAGACACATGACAAACACTGGTGCTGTCTAGCAGATTGTATGATGCATCTAAGCCACATTAGTAAATCTATAACCTTCATCAGTATTAGAACATGAGTCAGTAGGAGAAAGTCAGACATGCACATATGTACACTCTTTCATAAGAAGTTTGCCTCCTCTGGCAAAGAGGGTAACGGGAACATTCAATGAAGGCAGCTCCCTGACTTAGAATAATCAGCATTATTCTGAACTATTCCAAAACTGACCAGTTTGTTTGGTAATATTGTGTTGCTGATCTCATTCACACATACACAACCCACAAATGACAAGCATCCAGTACTATCTAGTATCACATAAAGGGACAAAACCGCTGGTGTTAGCTGCTTTCTGAAAGCACAAACATATGTGTCATCTGGATTATTCACAAGTGTTTGGTGAGAGCTTTACATGACAAATCAGCACTGAGGCTCACAGCAGTGACTCACCAGATTTAATGAGAACAAAAATGTTCATGACTTTTCATAGGTATTGATGTCATGCTTTTAAATATAACCTCATGTGAACATGTGAATTTAAATCAGTGTTTTGCACTGGGAGCGCAACATGAATAAAGCAGAGGCAATTATTCACAGCTTTCAGAAAAAAAGTGATGATTGAAGAGACATCTGACCTCACCGGACAGAGTCAAAATGTGTCCATCACAGACCAGACTGATCTAAATTGCTAATTGATGAGATTCTGCCTGAGGTTTCAGTCATACCAAATGACTACTGATCCCATCTTTTGGACTTTTAATTTTGAAATTGTGAATATATGGGATCAATATTAGTATTTCAGGATTTTATAATGTTGCTCTGCTTAAAATGAAGATTCATGTTGTCTGATAACAGTGAATGTGAATGTGAAGCATTAACCAAACATCATCATCAACAACATCATTAAAATTAGATGGGCCCATGTGTCTATCAATATCCACATTTGTTATCCACAATTATTATTATGATGTGATTTGAGATTCAAATGTCTCAAATAATTGACTGACTTCAGATATACAGTATTTTACACTATAGTTCTATAGTTATATGTTTTGTGTCTGTCAGGAACTGAGCTTTGTAAACTGTTAAATAACAATAAATTGGCCAACCACTTATTATTTATAATAAATATAAAAACAGCAGAGTAAACACTGATTATTATGGATAAAAAGCAACAGTACATACAATATTACTGCAGCTCAGTGTCATTTCACTTCAATCTACTGTCAACTGTCAGAAAACCCATTAATTGTATGCCCATGTTTTACGCAAAAGTGGCCAATATTCTTGTTTCCAGCTTCTCTGTTAAAATTATTGTTGTGTTTGTTTATTAGTATTTGCAATAATAATCTGAATGTCTGCGGGCCAAAAACCTGTTAATGCACATTTCAGTAAATTAGTAAAACAAATGGGAACACTGGAGTATATTATCACTATTAATTGTAAGTTTCTCTGGCACATCAATATCTTCCTGGGTGTGACTATTCAGCTCTCTGTGGCGCAATTAGCACATGCTATGGTTGAAAAAATTACAAATAGATCCATCAAACAATTCCCTAGAAACATATGCATTATATTAAAAAAGAAACACATGCATGAATGTTTGTTACTGCTACAAAATGTAAATAGCATTAATTCCCAAATGTCACAATGAGAATTTCCTACAGATATAATATAAACAAACAGTTTGGGTGCATTTATAATAACAAGGACATATGTAAAGCTCCACACAAAAACACACACAGTGAAAATATGCAAACATGTGCTTTTGATTCCCCTTTACCCAAGTGATTAAACAGCAACAGTGATTACACAATGACCTACCAATTTTAAAAAAGACATACATTCACCAGACCTCTTTCACCCTCCCCTTTCTGCATCAACACTGAATTAATGTCTGCAAACGAACACGCTGGGAGAATCATAGAGGGAGACAGAAGGGCTACAGACAGCAAGGAAAGTTTATGATAATTATGCTTGCAGTAGTGGTATTGAGCGTGGGTGTAGAGCTTTTTAAAATTCAGCTGCACTAGCGACGAGCATACGTCACCATTGCTCCACTGCAGAGAAAATGATAGGTTCGAGGACGTCTGTGGGAGGCTGTGAAAAAATTCCAGACGCTTCTGTCTCTAAAATTCAGGTTTTGAGAGAGCTTGTGCATTGGTATAGTGTGTGTGAGAGAAAGAATGAGATAGAGAATGTATGAAATTGAATGGAAGAGAGACAGTGACAGTGTGTTAGTTGCCTAAGATGTACAGATGCAGCACAAAGCCGTCTTATTAAACTGACATCCATGCTCACAGCAAATTTTCCTGTTTCCCCTGACAGAAAATAATACTAAACATAAAGTGCCAAGAATCGATGTTTGTTTGTTGTACCTGCAGCTGTTCTGTACGTGCATGGGTGGATGAATAGGCGGGAGTCTTGACTTTCTGACTCCTATCAAAACCCTCCTGCCAGCCAATATGTTGCTATTTGTTTGATGTATCAGCTGAAGGAAAATCAAGGTGCAGAAAACTGTGGGTGAGGTTTGCAGGCTTGACTGGAGAGAGTTGAACAACAGAGCACAGGAGAGGTCAGTGTAAATTTCAATAACTGGAAATGGGGAGGGAAACACAGAGGCAACATACTGATTTGCAGAAAATGACAAAATGACCAGTGAGAGGATGTAGGCGGAAGCTACAGAGAGATCCACAGTGTATAAAGGCAGGTTTCTGTGGGCTGGTGGCTCCCAGTCCTCCTCCTCTACACATTAGTTTGCAAACCCCCGCTCACTTCTGGTGTCATCTTGTAAAACTTGCCTCCAAACTCACTTTTATGCAAAAGCTTTGATGTGGTATTGCATTCTGTAATCTACATTCTAATGTGGGAGTAGCAGTAATATCAGTGTTATTTTTGTTATTATTACAATGCAACACAGAAAAGCCTCCTCAGTGATCATCTTTAGGGATCAGATATGAGAGATGCTTGATTTTAGTATCGTTTCACTCAAAATAATGGCCTGTGATTGCCACATTGTGCTATAATTCTGTTGACATCTCTGTGAAGCACGAGACTACTGTTAACTGAGAAAGGTCAGGGGTAGGGCACTTTGTGAACAACGGAAACAAATCTTTTAAATCAGGCTTCTGTAAAATGTTACGGAAAAGCAATGGAAAGACTGGTTGCAGGTTTGCATACAGTTTGCATACACCGATCAGCATAATGAGTTAAAAGCTGTCTATAATGTGTTGGACCTCTCATTGATGTAAACAGGGAGGTCAAAACATTAGCCACATCTCTTAACATAATGTACTCCAGTATGACTCCACTGCCCACAATGACCTTAATAATACACATGTAGTAGAATTATTACATTTCTTACTGTTTCAACTTAAAACTGAAAAATTATAATTTTGTAAATGTAGAATTCATTGCAGAGCTGCTGTGTTGCATTAGACGTACAGGTAGTAATAATGTTATGCCTGATCGGTTAATGTAGCCTTCAGTAATCATGCTTTATTATGTTCTTCCTCCATTTTCATTCTTTAAACAGCAACATGTAACATGTCAGCCATGCACCATCTGGCTTTCAGTTCAGCTCCCTTGTATCTCACCACCATGATGCTTTTGACAATCCTGCAGTTGTTAAAGTTAATGGAAATGCCAATCATAGCATCATCAATCATAAATTGCTGTCATCTTTCTGCAGTGTTTTTTTTTTTTTACATTACTTATGATGTGTGTACTATGTACCTTTGCTAGTGCTTATAACGCAAACATGCTCTTGAGATGCTACTCATAAAATGAGATGAGATCATTGGTTCATATTGTGGTTATCATGCAAAACCTCATGTTTGCTGTATATATATATATAGAGAGAGAGATAGATAGATAGAAGAGGCAATGAATCTACAGTATATTGTCTAATTCTGTTCGGTCTTCTCGTTTACAGTCCTTTCAAGGTTTTTCCTTCCATGCTGTTCCAAAAAGAGGGCCAAGAATAGCGACACATTTGGGCACAAGCTCCCATGTAATTTCCCACGCCTTTTGTCTCCGTTCCTGTGCCGCCCATGCACACTCACACAATAAGCTAGGAGCTTCGTTATGAAGCTGACAACACCATTTTACACAGAAGCCAGGAGGAATACCATCGCTCCTACCAAGGCCCCCCCACCAGTGCTAATAACATGCAAACCTGGAGCAGCTGCTGACTGATCTAACACAGCAGTATTTTATTTGTTTCTATCGAGCTGATACAGTTCACGAACCTCAGGTTTACAAAATAAAAACTCTGTGTGAAAAGACTGTGTTCCTGCCTTGATACAGTGCCGCTGGCTTACTGCAAACAGTTATGCAATCAGTTTTCAACAGATATTGGCTCTAGGATAATGACGCATCATCAATTCTATATTCAAAGTGGTACTGATTGTTGTGTTGTGTTGTGTTTGTATAACTAGCATATATGTGACTGATAAAAATCTCAGATCCTCAATCTGTGTGATAGTTGTGGGGAATGTAGTTTCACAGCTAGCAGACAATTAAGCCACAGTGCACCAGCTGAAGTTAAGCATTGCTAGGTAGGATGGGAAATGTGGCAGCATGCTTAGTAACATCTAACAATCTTTCCAAAAAAAAAAAAACACAAGAAAAACTATTCATTTAAAAAGATCTCAAAAAGACCAAACTGACACATAGAGATTTATTTCCTACAGTGCCTGTGCACATGCCTAAAACCAGAGGAAAATGTAATAGCTTTAAAGTCATTGATAATAAATGTTGTGAACCTCCAACAGAAATGGCATGCCATCAGCATTGTAGATGAGAACATGTCCTCAGTCAGACAGCCAGACACAAAGAAATAGTTCCAGCTCAGCTGCCGTCTATAGTGGCTGAATGACAGAGACGTCAAGGTTGGAGAGGCCAGCGCAAACATCTGTAACCTAATTGGTGAAGTTTCACGACAGCTCTATTTGTCAAAGTCAATATGAAGCAGTTACATTACACCCTCCTCGTGACATTTTTAGGTGCCCTTAACATAATGACATATCATGCTGTCGTTCGCAGGTACATTGGAGGAGGAAACATTTCATCATGCTCAATGCCTCAGTTAGGCATATGATGTGAGCATGAGCAACATGTTGAGGTGAGCCAGAAATCCTGATCATGATTAAACCAAATGTGGAGACACTGAGTGATGGTTCCAAGCAAGTATTTCCTGCAATTAGGCTTTATAGAAATGAGGGCTGCAACACTGACATAATAGTAAAAAAGCATGTGCTTGTCACTGTAGTGTTTTCCTCATCATCATCATTAATTTTAAAGGTAAGGACATCAAAACTGATCATCGGAGAATCAGATTCTCAGCAGGGTGCCAAATGTGCTGATTACACACTTTTGTCTTTGTTGGATTCTGAGGCTGTCAACTGAAAGGTGTAAATGCGTTACACAGAACTGTTGGGTATCAAATCCTTCTTTACAAGACGTGCAATGTGTTTTTTTTAATCATACAAAAATCAGCAACTCAAACAGTACTCAAAACAGAACAATTTTGTTATCATGATGAAACACACGGGGGAAAGCCTGTGTGAGATATCCTGTGAAGTGCTACACAGTCATCGTCACGGGAAAACATAAAATGTACTTGGAATTCATATTAGCTGACATCCATCTAAACTCACTCTATTTCCAGCAAAGCACCACAAAAGATCATCATAGCTTGTTCAGACTTACAGTTCGGTGATGGAATTCTTCCAAATGCTGACAAACCCTCTTTATTAGACAAGAGGGAGTTCTCCCTTCAGGAAGTGTCAGAATCCAGTCAATTTAATAGCAGCACATATCTCCTGCACCAAAGAGATTCGTTTAATAACTTCTGCAGCTCTTTGGAGAGCGTCCAAGCAGGCAGTTGCCATATAGGTACAGTTAAGACCTTGAAGCAAAAATCCATGGGAGTAATGCAGTCATCTTCTCTCTGTTTTTATATGATGACATGTCGTGTTTCTGTGCACCATGAAGCCAGAACAATGCTGATGTTTTATGCTTAGGCTGCACTAATTTAAATTTCATCAATTTGTGTAACATTTCAGCAACTTCCCACCTGAAACAAATTATTAGCAAGAGAGAAAATGGCATCTAAACTGCAACAAATGAGCATTTAATGAGCAGGGGCAAAATACAATGCACTTGAGCTGCTGATTTTTATATTCCATTCACCAGAGATCACTTGAATATACTTAATGGCATGTATCTTGTATGCAGAGAATGCAAAAGTGCACTACCAGTACATCATTACTGCCTTTTTGATATTTACAGCACCGGACCTGCTAAACCTCTAATCCATGCTAACTCTTTAAAAAATTGCTTTTTTTTTTTTCTCTGCTACTGAGGATGATCATGACAGAGTATGACAAAAGCAACACACATATGTACGCACACTTTCCACGTGCTTCCCTTGAGCAATCCAAAGTGAAATAAGAAGCCTAATGAGCTGAGACTGTAGGTTTGGCATCAAAAATAACACAAACTAGATCTCCTCCAGGTTCTCCTCTTCTTCCCTCCTTCTGCATCTTTTCATCCTTACCTCAATCCCCTCCACCCTCCCGGTGCTCTCTGAATACTGCATTAACAGCAAGCCCAGGAGAAGGGAGACCTGTTCTTTAACTAGACCATTATGAATAACTGCCGCTACGAAAACTGACAAAATGCACCGCCTTCATCTGCACCCACACCTTCAGGGAAGATGCAGTTCTATAATGTGATTCTGTGTTACATAATCCTGCATGATAAATAACTGCAGACACTCCAAGATTAATTCAGGGGAAGCCCCCCCACATGGCCTGATCTACAGTACTAGGAGAAGATGACAGTTGTGCTATTTTTACTCAGGCATCTCCATAGGTACTATAGTTTCTGAGGTCACATGGTTGCCCAGCCCTTGGAGATGCACATTGCTGCAGTGAACTATTTCTGGGTTCTTGGCAGGAAAAGACAGGTGTGAATGCTTGTGGAGGGAGAAACCTGCTGAAAGGTGCTATAGCACACCACAGCTTCAGGGCTGATTGTGGAAAGATACTGCATGGTGTAAAAAATAAACAACTGTGATAACAAAACCTCCCCCTGTTTCACCACTAACTGTGACGTAGGCCATTAAATCAGTTGAGAGTCAAGGTTAGTGTTTGGGGATCGAAAGGTAAAGTGTGTAGCTCGTTATTTCTGACTGATAGAACCTTTGTCCATATTGAGTCTGAGCTGGCTGCTTGGCCGTTGCAGCTGCATGCCAATGAGATCAGCACAGCAGCAATGTCAGCTTTACGCCTCATCATAGTGACAGCTGCAGGATGGCCGACATTATGTCAATAACAGTCTCCCTTTCTCATAACACAAGCCTTGTCTATCCACAAAAACACAGAGCATCTACGTTTAGAGAATTGATAAAGAATGGCAAAACAAGGCAAGATAGTGGTCAGTAACTGAGTAGACTGAGTAGATAATGGATATCAATAACTCATCTTTTGGTGTATTTTAATGAACAAAAAAGTCATCCAATGTGTCCACTAATAAGTGTGAACCTAAGCAGAAAGAACAAGCAGAGACCTGTTATGTTTTTTGTTTTCACTTCAACCAAACATCAGTTTGATTGAACGGTCACTTTAAGATGGTACAATCAGTGACTGTCAATAAAAATAAATGTCTGGGATAATGTTTGGAGAAAAAACACTTTCTGTATGCATACAGGTTTTTGGTGTCCTTTACAACATCTTGCAACAGGACCTCATGTTGTGGTCGTGACCCCACACAGGAACCACAGTTTTAGGGCACGAAGGTGACTTTTCTTGTGTAAACTGAAATGCACTGGTTGAAAAATTGCCTTTGTGTAAGCAAATTCATAAAGGTCACGGTCTTGAATAAAGTCTCTTACAAAATAATAATAATGATAATAAAGTGCCAGAATATAAAAGAAAAGCAGGGTGAAAATAACAATCCATCTTAGACATCGGAGCATTTTGGGAAAAGATGTAACAAGAAACATAACTAAATCAAAACTGGAAACACTCCACTGGAATTATTATAAGAAGGAGCACAATATTTTCCCAAGGACTGCACAAAACAACCAAGATCATGTCCTTTGATGTAATTTCTTCATATCGCTATGCACTGTAGACCACCTAATGCAGTAGGTACCATTAAACAGGTTGAAACATATAATTCAGATTTTGTCGTATCAGTTGCTTTGTGTAAAGGAGAAAACGATTCCCTTTTCCTTTCTATGATACCTTCACCTAATGTGAGTGAGAAGACAAAACCCAGCAAGTTATTGGCATCAGCAGGTGACATATTACAGCAGAGAGGTGATTGGATTTACTCAAAATAGATTTTATCCAAATACATAAAACGGATGACCAAACATGAATTCACTCTTCAGTGTAAATGCTGGAGGCAGTGAGTCTCTCAGTAATGGAAATGTTTTTTTACTGTCCGACGCAGTTGCAAATAAAAGTAATTTGATTTAACGGTTTTATGGGGATCGATCTTAGAAAGGTATATAACAACATAATGACTTATCAAGTATGAAAACTCATTATTGATAAAACAGGATAAGTGTGTGAGATGAGCAACACAGAAAATATTTAGAAAAGCAGGTGACTGTGTCAATCTTGATAGGAAGTTCCTGCTACTCAAACAGCAAATTGACTTGCATGTAAAGAGGTAAATACATGTTTGCCTGTGAAAATACTTGACAGAAAAGCAGCTGCACTCGGGATTCAGTCTGATTTGTGCCGGCTTTCACTTTCTCAGCGCTACAGTGGACTTTGGCTTGAAAGCACACTGAAAATGTCATGACACATGCACAATCAGAATGCAACAAACACCACTGAGAATGCATGACCTACATGGAGGCCGTACTGAGGATCCCATTGGCATACTGTAATCCCGTCTCCATATTATTAAAACTATCTCCTGATAGTCCAGTAATGACTCATTGTGCAACAGATGAAAACCTCAGAGAAACACGAATCCAACTATCTTACGAGGCTTACTCACAAGAAATGTCACTGACATTTATGCAAGTTACCATTACAAAGTTAGGAATTCATACTCATTGTATGCCTTATTACCAGAGGAAACTGACAACTAACAAAACAGATATGGCTGATGTGGAAACCATCAGAGATGCATGTTTAGATTTGGTTCCATCTGCAGTCTGCATCTGTTTTAATTGATTTGTTCACTGTGTGTTCTCTGCCAGTGTGCTTTTCACTTCTCAGTGAGCAGCTGGAGGCAAAGTCACAGCACAGCCGCTTAAATCCAAGACTTCTGTAATAAACTTAAACTAAAAAGAATGTGACTGAAATCACTTGACAGTAGAAGGAGACTCAGAACGCCAAAGAAAAGGACATCTTCAATTAAATATACAGGTCACTAGAGGATAAATGTCTCAACTATTCTGGTTCAGTCAACCGAAGACACACAGTAAATGAGAAATACAGTCACTCAAGTGACAAGGACACTGAATTATACTGGCTGGCCTTTTTCAGATACTTCACACAAGCTGCTATATCCAGAGATAATCAAAAAATAATGGCATCTGTTCACAGTCCCTGGAGAAGGGACAGCTGCAGAGAGTAAACAAATAGCTAATCTGACTTTAGCCAACAACTGAGAACTGCTTTGACACAATAAATGGGGAAGATTCATCTAAATCCCGGCATAAGCTCTGCCCACGTACTGTGTAGAGACGGCCACATAACAAAAGACAACTTCTATTTCTGCATCTCCCTGTGCTCATAGGTAATACTATTTGTAGCAGTGACTTCGTTGTAGTCTCTCTCCAATTTGATGTGTTGCACCTACTTTAGTTCTGTGGCAGCTCAAATGCATGAATTTCACATCAGAGGTAACAAGAAAACTCTCCTGGTGTGTATGTGGTGGAAGAGCATCACCACAGGGGGTCACTGTTGCTGTATGAAATTCTAAATGCCTTTTCGACAACCAAAAAAATTTGCAGCTACAAGCCTTTTACTACAAGCATGGATGGGAAATGTGGAAAAGACAAAGTATGACATATAGTAGAGGATTCTTTTACATGTTTTGTTTCAGAGGAATCATCCAAGGTATTGCTTGAGCATGTTTTCCAAATTGTCTTTCAAAGATTTAAAGGATAATTTATACTTCAAATCTGTATGTATAAAACATGGATCTTAAATTGAAAAATGTGCTCATACAAGAGCAAACTCTGCACAGCTTGTGCTCACTATGCACAATCCACCACCAGCATGCACCGAGAGGTT
Source organism: Helostoma temminkii (assembly GCA_900302695.1). Taxonomy (NCBI): domain Eukaryota; kingdom Metazoa; phylum Chordata; class Actinopteri; order Anabantiformes; family Helostomatidae; genus Helostoma; species Helostoma temminkii. The sequence goes on from OMLM01008694.1 coordinate 33,961, forward strand.
GGAAGACGGATATTACATAAGAAGCTCATCAGTGGGGTAGTGGCCCACGCACTCTGCATCCTCGGTGGAATCTCTCACTGTTGATCGGCCTCTCACTCAAAGTAAGAACAAAATGGCTGAGGTGACTGGCTGAGGGGAAATGCAACAGAGAGGCTGCAAATTTATGTGAATAATTAGCCATTAAATAGACGCTACTCAGTGCAAATGAACCTGGCAGATACACTGTGAAATTGAGAAAAAATGGCATCCGATGTCCCCATACATTCAACATACATTATCAATATTAATGCATGACGGCATTAATACATTGGCTGTTTCTTCCACTACCTGTCTTTTATGGTTCAGGGTGTCACAGTGCCAAACAAAGTGTAAACAGAAAACTGTAAACAGTGTGTGGTGGTCACTGGGGTCTTCACTGTGGTTAAACTGTATATTTAATGTAAAAACAACAAGACCCTTGACCTAAATAAAAGGCTGCATGTCTTCTCTACAGTAGTTTTCATAGCATGAACTGCCATTGCCTGGCATGACAGTAAACACTATAAATATGGACACATTTTTGCATACTGTTATGAATGATTGTTTTGGATTATTTTAACAATTGAATATTATTTTTTCAGATAACTTTTATCTTTCGTTAAATTAAACGATAGAAAATCAGTCCAAGGCAATGTTTTAATATCACTTGTCTCACAATAGGTTTAGAGCAAAAATGATGAGTGATTCAATCAATTAGATAATTAAAACATGGATTATTTTCATGTTTTGACCAACACAAACATTGCCATGTTTATATTTAGGGATAAAACAACATACAGTGTAAAGGAAATGTTCAACTACTTTCTGTCCTTGTCCTTGTCCATGTCTACATGTCTACAGTTTCATTCATCAAGTCATACCTGTTTGTGGCATAAAGCAAAGAAAGCTCTCAAAGCACATTTTATAAATCGTTATTTATGCATTTTCTACTAGTTCACCAGATATAAGTTTACCCCGTCTGTTCCGGACAAGCAAGTCAGATGTGGCATATGACCTTCATCTAAACAACCACAAAAGGAAGTAATCTAAAAATCAGCAGTGGCTGAAGAAAATCTATCCTTTCCCCCAGGTGTTCCCTGATTGTGGTGTTTTCACAAACTGTTGCTGGTTTCCAGCTGCAACGCAGCACAAAGGCACCGGTGTGTGTACTCCCAACATGTCATGCTGTTGTGACCCTCCTCATTTCCCAGCAGATGAACGAGGGTCAACACCGCTGTCAGAGCATCAACATTTAGTCCCCATGTGGTACGTGCTGTGTGCCAATCGCCTGCCTCCGCTCTCACCAGCCCACAAACCCCTGTTGACTCCACACCCACTTGCCCATCCATTGCATTGGCAACCAGTTTCCTAGGCAACCTCAAAGCCCTCGCGCCTGTGTAAGTGTCAAGACAAATTCTATTTTACATTTTACTTGCACAACAGTTTGTTTTTCATTCATCCATTCATTCATGAAATTCTATCCACATCTGCCTGTGTCTTTCTGTGAGCAAACCTATTATTAAATTTTAACTCCAGATGAAAGTGAAATCTGACATGGAAAACTGATGAAACAGACATGAAGATGCTGCTTTCTATCAGTCTGGAAGATAACATGAACTAATAAAACTGCAGCAGTCTTCCATCTTCACAAAGTAGGCCATGAGCTATGAAAAAATTGAAAGAGATCATCTTCAAATAGCTCAGATAGATGGGTATAATTTCAATTTCAATTACTTTATGCTGTTTCCACCAATATGTCTTGAAAGGAAGCTAAGATAATCATAATCAAAACTAATCAAACACAAACAGTTGAGTAAGTATGATATCACTAAATGGCTTACATAACAGGAGGTGGATGTCTTTTAGAAGGCCATCTTGTAAAACTTAACTGTGAAGAATAAAGTCATAAATTTACTGAAATCAAATGTCCAGTGAGGTATACTGTTTTTTCATGAACATAAATCTGACCAATAATGCTAGCGTTGTCTAAAGTGCCAAATATGTTCACATCAAATCTTAAAAATATATATAGTAGATAATGTTATAAACATTTCCTGGAACTATTCACATATTATTCCACACGCCAGCGATTTTTGCACAGTCAACTCCACACCCAGTTTGACTGCTGCACAGCCATCCAACTAACCACCACCATTTCCTCGCTATCAGAAAATAACACTGGTTAGGAAATTGGAAAAAATGGCTGTCTGATATTTTGTTTTGTATGAGAGAGGGAAAGAACAGAAAGAGAGAGGCAGAATCACAAGTAACATTCAGTTCATCCCAGTTGCTTCTGCATTCATCAATGCCAGTGCTTTGTCAAAGGGGGTGTGACACACACAGGCAACCTCACTATGAAACACATGCACACACAGCCACAAAAATAACACACATATATGCTCTCACGGCTGGAGGTTGATGCCGTGTTCATCAGTGTCACTGTTGCCGAGCCCCTTGCTGCACAAATCACAGCAGGGGTGCAGCCAATGGAGGGAAGAGACGCTTACATAAAGGCAAGCATAGAAACAAAGGATTTATGGGATGCAAACATCCCCTGGCATGAGCACAGATAAAATATACAGCATGAAAGAGAGAATCATCAGTGCAGTCAAACTGGAAATTAGTATACAAAATCGGCATCAATTAAACTTCTTTCACTTCCAATTAAAAAAGTACAGCAATCAACCTTTTAAAAAAGTGAGAACCTTACACACAAATAGCACAAAATGGTGGTGCAACACAACTACAAGCTCAACAATTACACATCCACAGCCCTAAAGACAAACAAGCATCCTTTATCAAGAATGCCTCAGTGTTTCCATGGGTGTTGTATTTCTTTATTCCTCATTTCTAGTCTACATTCAACAGAGCACTGCTGTCATGCTCTGTACAGCCGCCCACGTTCACCCTTGCGGAGTGCGAGAGAAAGGAAAAAGAGAGAAAGAGAGGGAGAAAGAGAGTGGGAGGGAGGTAGAAGAGAAAACCTTGCTTTCACAGTGAGAAACCAATGATACATTATGGGAGGACAAACCATATTGCTCCATGCTGTTTTTCTTACAAACCACTACATGACCAAACAATGCGCGCACATATTGTACAAATCCAAGGCGGCATGCCAGACCCCGATTACTATAGCCCTGGTTGCACAGCTGAATAGAGCCGAAAGCAAATATGTGCACTTTAAATCTGTACTCCAATGGGTGATGTCTATGTTCCTTTATTTAATGTAGACATATTCACAATGATAACTTCAAATGAAAAAAAAAAAATCTCTTTTTTTTAAGTAAAAAGGAAGAGTCAGATACTGTTTATCCCTCAGGTTAGAGAAACATTGATTTTTTTTTTATGGGAAAAGGACAAGTCCTGCCTTCATGTTTCCCTGATCTATATGAATCCTCTCTTAAAAAATACATCTTTTAAGTCTAGACATGACTCAGACAGAAATTCTCAAAACTGCAGCAAAGTGTGTTTCTGAAACACAGCTTTCATAATTAAAGACCAGAAAAAAAGAGTGCAGTCATGTTATGTAAAACTAACAATTTTAGATCCTAAAACCTGTAAGATCAAAAAGCCGGGTGGAGACAAGCCCAGCACAGGGCTGTAGCTACAAGTCATATCATCTTAAGATTGGGTAGGCGGGGTAGCAAAGAGGAGATATCAATACGACCACATTTTCCAGCCAATACATAATATAACTCCAGCATTTCTCCAACATAATTATTTCGGGGCAGTGTGGAAATAGAACTTCATACTGAGAATTAATCATACAGAACTTTTAAATGAACAGTTAACTGAATAAATATAATAGTCTGGTGCAAATTTTCTGACAGTGATGAGAGCCATGATGGAAAAACTCATTTATAGTATTTAAAGAAAGGTTTAAGTCCTTACTCTAGAGGATGACAACAAATTATACCAATTTAAATGAACTTGGAATCGTGTTGGACTTGACTGACCTGCATTACCATCCAAAGATCCCTCGTGACCGTGACCCATGTTACTCCAGGGGAGGGGGTCCAACAGCGGCAGTTCAGTGAGGATAAGCTCCTCTCATGGGATGAGACTCATGGCTCATATTCAAGACTGCTTGTTTGAGCACACACAAACACTGGCACTCTCACCCCAAATGGCCTATTATAACTTCCTTACCTTGTCTCCTTTCCCTGCAGGCCACTAAACAGTGGCCACCAGTTTATTAGAGCTAGTCTGACTGTTAGTTATGAGGAAAAAAGGCGCAGAAACAGAGATAATCAGACAATTTGGCAGCAGCAGTCCCCAGAGTGAACTAAAATTATTTCTCCATGCAGCCTGAATTCCATCTGGCTTACCAACCACACTGTCACAGACAAAATGTTTCTTATTGTAGCCTGCTATAAGCATAAAACCTGGGTAACCATGGAGAGAGGATTACTTCACGCTCCAACTCTGCTCACATCACCAATTAGTCAACCTGCATTGAATCAAAGGACAAGAGGGTCAAAACTGACAGCATCTGATGCGCTCTCCATTATTCACAGCAAGAATAGCATTATTAACAAAAATCTGCAGCACATGGCAGCCAATATAAAAGTACAGCACGCTGTATGAAAACATGAACACATGCTTTGTGCATGTTTGGACTCATTATTCCCGCAGCCAGGTATTAGGTAGCTAGCACTCTCATTACGTGGAGAAAGATAGCTTTCTGCAGTTCACAGCTCTCCTGGGGAATAGCGCTTAGAGAGACTATGCACCTCTATCTCTAATTTGACCACAACTGCTTTAAATTAGATGGTTACCACAAAGGAGGGAGGTGGAAAGAAAATAAGTTTTATTGTAATAAATGAAACATGTCCAGCAATGACTCAAAGATTATAGAACAACTGCAGCGATCAGAGGTGCAGCTTCTCTGCAGCCGGTGGCCAATCCATGATCAGGGGATTTGTTCTTATGGGCATGTTTTGGATGCCAGATGAGCTAGATGTTGTCTTGTTGAGATGCAGAGCAGCTTACGTCAGCACTACAGGCCGGTGTCCAACACAACAGAGCAAGGGCACAGGACAGACAAGCATGAACTGCAAAAAGGCCTTTTCCCTCCAGGATTTTCCTCTCAAGCCTGGCAGCACTCCGAGCCCAAGAGTCTAATTCTGCCACCAGGCCAGTCCTTGGCATCCTCTACAGATGGTGGTGAACAGGGGGATGAACAGGGAGATTAGGAAGAGAGTGATGACTGCACAGACTACACATCCGGTGGCTGAGTCCCATTCTCCTCTTCCTCTTCTAGTCATACACCAGGCAGGGCCACTGAGACCGGATGCTCCCCTTGCCCCCAGCAAGGTGTTTATTAGTAATATGACAGGATACTATGAAGGAGAGGCCACATAAAACCATTTGACTTATTAGAACATAATGAAAAAGTATAGTACTGCAAAAATATGTGTTTACTCCTGCACATGCACTGTATTATTTTATGTGAATTGGAAAAAAAAACTGACTAAAGAATGAATCCGGACATAAAACTTGTATGACTTAATTAACATGAAACTCTATTAGAGCAACACATTAACAGCTCTGCCTAATTCCAGGCAAAGCATTTCTTTACATAAACATTCCCCTTTTTTTGCAACATAAGAACTAAAAGCTGATTTGACTAAAGCTTCATTATAGATAATTACTGTGAAACAGTAAAAACAAAAAAGTAATTTAAGGCTAAAGTAGGCATAAATCTGTGTGAGTAAGTGAGTACAATGAAAAATGTAGATGTAGATTATGTAGCACAATAAAAAAGATGGGAGAAGATGGAGTGAAAGACGGCTCACAGAGTGAGCATGTCACAGTACATTTCACACTCTAAGACTGGCAAAGCGAATCATCTGGCCAAAAAAATGCTGAATTCAACTAGTGTGGAAAGAGTTGCGTCAGCTTCTATTTTCTCAAAGTTTTGGAAGACTTTCAAGAGATGCTATTGCCAAAATCATTCTATGTGACGCTGAAAGAATGCATAAAAAAGTAGGAAAGAAAATCTGAGACTTCCCCTTTGTTTGGAAAAGATGATGAGACATGGGAAAAGTGGCAACCCTTGCAAATAAATATAAATTCTAGGCTCAAAGTGTACTGCAGTGAAGACGTGATGAGATATGACAAAGGAAAAGACAAACATTTTTTTAACATTTTCAATCAAACTGTTATCATTACCAAAATGCACATTTGTATATCATCAAAGGTGGTGGCCTCAAAAAAATACTACCACCATCACCCTTATAGATATTTCCATCTCCTCCAGATAAAGCAAAGAGTACAAAAGAGAATTGGAGAACTAAGAGGAAGTAGAGATGAAGAGCACTGGGGTCAGCTCAGGCAAAAGATGCATTGCTGTGATGATGCCAGTTAATTTATGAATCTCCTGATTAGTATGAGTTTGCACTTTTTGTCCGACTCAATTCAAACGAAGAGACTCTATGCTGTGTATGTACATTCTTATTTGTCAAATCCCTTGATTTTGTAGTCATTATAGTTGTTATTATAGTCATTAAAACAGGTGTGTAAAAGAAGAAAAACAAAAGAACACAGCTGGGTAGATCACAAAATCCTCCCATCACCAGATGCTTGACTTTCAGGTATTCAATCCCATTATAACGCATACAATATCTGATATTACAAAAGGCTCCCCGACATTAGCCAAAAGCAGGCTTAAAGTAATTTTCTCCTTTGATCTGACCCAGCATGGTATTATGATGTGTATTTAAGTAAATGCGATAATTTTGACAAATACTACTCAAAGAGCTGAAGCAGAATTATGAATGGGATGTTATTATAAGTACTGAGCTATGGAGCTGTAACTATAAACAAGGTTCTCCCAAAGCTTGAATCAAAACTCCACATGGTCATGTCATCTAGGAAGACTGAATAACAATGAATGAAGATTTCTGGGCATAATGAATGGGACCTAAATTGTAATTTCTGTAGTGACTGTAAATACACATTGTTGTGAGTTTTAACATTGTGACAGATACAACTTGAAAATGTACATTTCTGGAAGTTTGACCCGTTTTTCCCCAGTCGTTATTAAGCATGTAGCAATGAGACAAATGGTTAGTAATCAATAAATCACTGGGGCTTGATTTTGTCAATTAAAAAAACAGAATTTTGTCAAATTAGTGAAAGTAAAATACATATCACTCAGTGGTTTTAGAAGCTGAAACCACAACATAACAAGTTTCTGAGGTACTTAGAGGTAAAATATTAACTTCAGAAAATGAGTGACTGTAAAGTTGGTCTGTTGGTCACCTGGCCCACCTCTTAGGACCAAATATATATCAACAAATATAGGAGAGATTTCTTAAACATTTTGTACAGACAGTTTTGTTGGGTATTAATTTAAATAAGGTTGGTCTATAACTGCTTCTAATAAACATTTAGCATTACATTAATATTTCTGGCTGGCTAGTAAAGAAAAGTATCCCAAATCCCTAAAACATAACTTGAGAAATTTTAGATTAAAAAATTAAAAATATTAATGTTTATTACACGCTCTCTTGTAGATATTTGTGTGGCTACCTTTTGCCAAACTGTCTATGTCAGGATGTTGACAGTGAGTAATTAGAAAATCTAAACAAAGTCCAATATATTCTGCATGTGTCAAGTAGAGCTTCAAACAGCTCCAAACCACAGACTCTCACCCGTGACTGCCGCATAACCACAGGGATCACTATCAGTCCATAAAACTGAGCATGAGCTGAAGGGTCGTAGGTGTTGCTTTTAACCACATTAACCAGTGGATGTGGATGAATGTTAAGTGGATGTCAAGCACATGAATGGTGAATAAAATGTTCTTACTTTATCAAGCATTAAATCAATTATGTTG
>OMLM01008694.1:45804-57390 GCA_900302695.1 Helostoma temminkii
ACACACACACACACACACACACACACACACACACACACACACACACACACACAGAGCTACTCCAGCCACCTACTTGTGTTACATAACACATGCCACTGCCTACCCATCCACCAGCAGATTTGCACTAAGCTCAGCCACCAATAAAGACGAATTGGCAGAGTTCGTAACAGTATAACAATCCACTTCTCAAAATATCTGTCATTTCAGACATGAGAACAGGTCCTTTGGGGTACTGATGGTACACAGCTTATGTCTGTCCTCACCATGTAAACTGACATTTCAGTCAGTAGGACTTTTACCAAATGAGACATCTGACAGTTCATGGAGATGACTGTGGCCAAAGATCTTTTTTTAAAGTAGACCATTAATCATGCCCAAACTCTCACTCGCCAGCCCATTAAAGGTAGGATCCTATTTACTAAAAGCCCTGTTGGCATTAAGAAACAACAGGAAGATTTGTTTTATTGTGTAAACAGACAAAATCGGACTTTGAATTAGCTTGGGGCTAGATTCCCTGCCAATTTTTTAGGCCAGATAGAATTCATGCCAGATTCTGACATAACAAAAGATAGCCTACCTTTTTTGAGCTGAAGGTCTCGTGTTATTAAATATGTAAAAAGCCACTATTTAGCAATGCAAACACAAAAACATTATTAATGTGAGCTATCTCTAAGGTTCTGTTCAATGGCAACTGGGAGGTGAACCATCTCCAAGAACTTAAAATAAGTCCTGTTGCCACTGAACAACACCTTTAGGAAGAGCAAACATATTATTGCATACTTGAACACAAACAAAGAACTCTGTATTTTGGTAAGTAAACTGTTTTTATTGTCTTGTAGATGTCTTGAAAAATGGATACAAATGACTTTCTGTGCTTTAATACAGCAGCAGGGTGCATCTCTAGACACCAGTTGGTCCAATTTCACAACAGAATGGGCCCAAGATTACAGCACGGCCTGAGATGTACTATGTGGCAACACAAGTGTCATAATTTCTCTTTTTTAACTGTACAGTATTTCATTCCAGGCCAACAGTTCGTTCCAGTACGCGAACACAAAATTGAGGGAGAGCTCATCTTCACAGAATAGTGTCAGGCTGCTGAACGATGCACTTTTCACGCCAGATTCCTCAATGAAGAAAATCTCATCATCCAAACTGAAGCTGTTGAGAAGCTGCACTGACACAGCCCTGACACAACGGCTTATATCAAACGAGCCCTGCAGTGTGTCTGCTCACACAGTCGAAGATACAGTCACTTACTTTGCAGAACAGTCTCTTTACACAAAAATGCTGTATTTTTATAAAAAGGACCAAATGGTGCTTGTCAAACACTGTAGCATTCTGGTAACTTTTTCGTCCAAATTTCCATAGTAACATCACTCCCAACTGGTAGGCTTATGAAACATCTCTTCACTTTTGCTTTCTGATGGTGATTGGTCTCTGGTGCTGGCATTTTGTGGCCTGCTCTAATTTTGGCTAAACCCTTCAGATAAATGTGTTTTTGTAACATGGGGCAAATCCCCTAATGTTCTTTTTCATGATTAATGCTTGTGTATATGCATGGAACACTACAGTCATTAGGCTCCCTGCACAGAGTTATTAACTGGTTTACTCTCTAGAGATAAAATGAAGCCTTAGCATGCAATGATAAACGTAATGCACAAGAATGATTTTTTATTAAATCCAGGCACAGAAAAACTAGACAACATTGAACCAAACTGTGCCACAGGAAGCAAATCTTTACAGCTAGGAGCCAATTGCCCTGTGCTAACAAAGTCCATCCAGAAAACCCCTTAGATGTTGCATCCAAAATGGGAACTGACTGTGTTCCTAAAGGGGTTGTAGTACATGCAGTTCACATACCCCACCACATGACTTGAGACCTGGGTCACGGCCAAAGGGATTCAGCAGTGGAACAACTTTAGATTATTCCAGTCGGGGAAAGCAGGAAATGAGGGTATAAACAGTAAATGGGGGTCACATTACACTTCCTCTCCAGTGATTCCCACAGAATAAAACAGCTCGAATTCTCCTCAGAATAAAATGATGATTCACAAAACATGTCGCCAAAATATCACTGCTGATCCAGACTTAAACCAACTAACAGATGCTTCAGCACAGTCTCAAACTTTCTTTTTCTTTTACTTCATTAAAACTGTCCACTGCAGCATTTAATCTATTTGTTATAAGTGTAACATGCATTTTCCCACAAACAAGTAAAACAAGCACCTGGCGTGTTGCCTGGGGTGAGTCCTTTGAAGACAGCAAACACAAGCACAGAGGACAAGTCATCAACCCCATCAAAACAATGACATCTACAAGAGGAATGTGTGACCTGTGTGATAACACCCAGCTGGCACATGTTAAACATGCACTACTGACACGGGGGCTAACCTCAGAAAAGTAATGCTAAAAACACTTTAACTTTTATTAGCTCAATGAAAATAAACTTAGAAGAAGAGATATTATAACGAACAGGAAGAATCTTTGATTTATAGTAAAACATGAGAGAAAAAATGCTGCATACACATCTAAACTTTCATTTGCCCTGCAATGGTACCCTTTAAGATAACACTTGTATAGGTGAGTTTTCATCCCTTAGGCTAGAGTGTTAGTATTAGATAACGAACAACACAGAACAGTAACTTTTCATAAATTACCAGCAAACTCAACAAACAATCTTGAGGTGCATCCTTAAAGACTAACTGAGAACAGCAAAATTGTGACACGTCCTTAAGGAAATGACATTGAATTTCCACAGCCCTGAAATCTTTAAATAGTTTGCATGTTCTCAATTACATGGCTCTCCAACACCAAAGCTCTAACTAGCACACCGTATGCTGTTATACTGCAGCATTATGTCCCCACATACGAGGGGCAACACTTCCTTCATCCGGCATTTTTCCTCTTCAGTGAAGAAAATGTGCTCCCCAAGGGCCAGAAAAGTCCCTGTATGATTTTTCTTTTCAAACAGGAAAAGCAACTGTGGCTTGTTTTTCCTGAAGTGCAACATAACTAAAACAAGATCACGGATTACTTTTTCAAACACTGTTAAGAGAATGCTTCTGTGGTCTAGACTGATTCATTGCCATGATTCTCCATTCATCCCAGAGTTAAATTTCCAGCAACAAACTGGTGTCAGATAACCATATCTATTCTAAGCACACTTCATTCTTAACCATGATCCTGTATCCATCCCTAACCTGGATGAGGCCAAAATCTTCCCACAGTTAGTCACGGGACTGCTGGCAGGCTGAGGGGACTTGGAGGCATATGCGCCTTTCCATCTGTTGCTCACTCACTGCTTTCCAAACCCCTTCCTCTGTCAGCAGCCATCTGTTTCCAGCCATACCCCACTGGCAGGAAACATGAGCACTTCCACCATAGGATAAGGATGATGCACACATTTAAAAAAAGAGAGCCCATGTGAAATTAAATTGACCATTGTCTCAGCCTTAAAAGAAATAATGTAAAAAAAACAAAACAATAAATGATAACAAAACACAAAGAAACTTGAACTTTGGGCTGATTATTTTCATTATTATTTGTAGAGCTGCACTGTGTAGCTGATGAACTGATAAGCTGATTCCAGCTGGATCCAGCCTCTTAAAACATCAAGAGACATAAAAGTAAAACTGAACATCCTTGGGGCTTTGGATTTAAAACAAAATTTTAAGACAAATTTCCACTTTTTTTAATCATATTTTATAGACAAAAAGAAACAACTCATTCATTCATTCATTGTTTCTGGTTCACTTGGAGTCAAAAGACCAAGTATTATGGTGAATATTTTTGTGCATGTACATTACCACAACAGTACACTGTAGTTTCACTGTGTCATTTGAAAACACAAATCACATCATGGAGAAGTAATCTAACAAATTCCCAATGCAGTGGTAGTAAAATGTTTGGACTCACATAGAAATCACCATGTTTTTGAAAGAAAAGCAGATTTTATAACATCAAATTGATCAGAAATACAGTTTAGACGTTGTTAACATATATATAAATGACTGTTGTAGCTGGAAACACATGTTTTTTGAAAGGAATCTTTACATAAACAAACAGAGGCCTTTACTCAGCAGATATTAGTACTGTCTTTCAATAGCATGTTATGTTTGCTGATGCAGGTTTATTAATTTAAAAGGATAATTAATCATTAGAAAACGCTTTTGCAATGACAGTAACACAGCTAAAGACATGGATTGCTCCATGAAAACATGGTAATTCCTATGTGTGCACAACAACATTTGACTGATAGTGTATGTCTGAAGCAGAAAAAAACATCAACCAAATATCCCGCTAAAGCTTCTTTTTTTTCTTTCTTTCGTCTAAATCTAATGGATGTGTTTGATGCTCAACAGCCAAATGAAAGAGACAAACCCTCATTTCTTAATATACATTGAGAACTCATTATAAACGAACACAGTTCAAAGATTCAATAGCTTTTCCCTCCAGTACAACATTACATGAGAACCACTCCTGACTACCCATTATCAGTGTCAGAATATTAGAGGAAAAAACAAACTGCATCAGCTTTCTCCTTATAAGAGACTAGGATGAGTATACTCTACAACAAAAACCTGACCAGTTCACCCCCTGCCCTTCCACATTCACAACACAAGAAAAAAATTAGCTGTCCATCAATGGCAGAGAGAGATCCTTTGTTCAATGGCACAATGGAGGACATTCTGCCGTAGAGGATAGCGTCACATTCAATAAGCTAATGCTATGGGGCTACAGCAGAGAGCGCACAGCAGGGTTGCTGCAGAAATGGCACTCTGACCCCACAGACCTTCCAACCGTTCAGACCGAGTCTCTGTTTTCAGCTCAACAATACAGCTCATCTCTGCTGACCCGCGGTCAAGAGTCGGGTGCAGTGTTAAAATGCATTTCAATCTTGCGGCTGTAGTGAGCGTTCTGATGAGTATGGGCTAATCACAAGACAGAGAGCCTTTTGAGAGCAAGGCATGTGCAAACTTTGTTATCTGGTGTGCATCTGTCAGGGGAGAAAGTCTGTTACTACTACACTCCCGAGAATAAGCCTGTGACGTAAACTTGATATGAAGTGTTTTTTCAACACTGCTCTCAAGCATTAAACACGACTGAAACCTGACACTTTCCGTGCACAACACAGGGGTGGCTCAGTGCTACAGATGCTACGGAGGATCTGGCAGTGTCTTGTATGAATGGGAAATCAAAAGAAGCTTATACTTTTATCATTCCCTACATGGGCATCGAACATGAGAGCTTCATACACATTTCAGGTGTTCGGATTAATCCGTGTTACATCACATAGGCAGGCTCAGCTCAAAGCCTGACAGTGGTTTAATAGACCTTTGACACATGTGATACAACCATGAGCTCTCTCCACCTACAGTTACTGGATCACTATTTTATCCAATGAATAAACTGACTGAAGTGATATGTGTATTTTTAGTTCATGTTCCACATGATTTTCAGAAATATATTTACTGACAGAAAGTTAAAGGACAAAGCGGGCAACTTAGAGGTTTAAAAGATACGTGCCATTTACTGCAATACACCTCCGTCGATTCCTTTCACATTTCCTGTTCCTCTAAGTAAACCAAAAGGATTGGTATTTTACAGTTGATTTGAATAAAACATTTTTAATTGGCCTAAGTACATTTAAACAGTTAGGTACAAACCTGGAACCAGAAGGCTAGCTATTAGCTTAGCTTAGCATGAAGACTGGAAGCAGGGGAAAACATCTAGCTGTATATAAATAATAATAATAAACACATATAATATCTGTTTAACCTAAATAAAAACAGATAAAACAGACAACCTGTTGCTATATTTTGGCAAACTGCAACAAGAAGTAGTAGACTGATGGATTGTAGAGAGCCAAATGCCCATTTCTACTCCTCTGAGCTTTAAATGCACAACAAACATAGTTTCAACTATATGTGTCTAACTTTTCATCCAACAACAGCAAATTAGCATATTTCACAAAGCCATAATAACAGAATATGCATACATATTGCATTATGCAAGTGGCTAAATGTTATTATAAATGAAAGAGAGCTTTATGATAAATACTTTAATGTCAAATCCTATTTATCATTTAATTAAAATTGCATTTGCTATTTGTAGAGGCATATGCTGTATTGCAAACATATACACACAGTAGTTTATGTGGCGGTGGAATAACATTTTAACAGGAGCTAACAAAATACTAAAAGTGTGATGTCTTATACACAACTGCTTCAGTATAAAAGAAAAATCAATTTTTTTCTACAGATAACTACTGTCTATGTGACTAAGAACATAAAAAAAGAAAAGACAGGCCATGGTTGGGCCTATTCCATGCTTCACAGATGTATTTATGTGAGGGTTTATTTAGGCACAAGATCTACAACTAGTAAATAGTTACTGAGCTCCTCTATAAACACCGGCATTCCACATTAACAGCAATTTACATTGACATGGTGTGTAAGAGACACAGCTGGTGGTATTGACAGACATTTCTAAGTCTGTAACAGTTTCTGATCTATAATCACAGATACAGTTTTGAAATATAATGAACACATTGTGAAGACCTGCAGTAGCAGCAGAAGCAGTCTCCTGACACAGATGGGCCACGGTGACAACTGTAAGTCGGGTTCATCACATCACATTTGAACCCCACAGCCACACACGCACACGCACATACACACATAAACACACACATACACACACATTACCTTTAAACTGTTACCATTCTCACTTGTAATCTGCACACCTGACCTCCATGTCATGTTTAGTCAACAATTATTAATCCAGACTATATTTGCCAATATGATTCTTTAATTGAACTACAAAAATCTACATTATCCTCAACTTCTGCAGCAACGCAACAACATGAGGTCAATGTAAACCATGTTAATTAAGATAATATAGTGTTTTACATCTCGATGGTCATGAGGAAATTAATCATGCTTCAGCACGAACGCAAAGACGCATTAGATTCACTCTCTACTTACAATAAGCAGATGAGACTCCGCTCATGCGCTCCTTAGCAAATGACTACAAGAAAGACACAGTGTGTACCAGGGAGCTGCTTAGGTGCCACACAATGCCAGTAGAGAGTGGCAAGCCTTCAGTCTGTGTGCTTTTTGTGTCTCTCTGTGTCGTCCCTATTTCTATTTGAGCACACAATATCCCATTGTGAGTGCTTATTAGTGCTTTCTTGAAATCCCAAGCACCTCTCTTGAGTAGCAGTGGGTTTAGGGGACTGTCCTTGCCCTGACATTGGACTGTCAGCTAGAAATATGAATGCCAGAGCAAGCTTTTGTAGCTTTTAAGAAAAACCTTGATTACTCAAGATACAAAAAATATTAGAACAGTGTAGCATCATAACTCTTGGATCAAGAAAATCATAATCATTGGTGGATGGTGAAAGTACAATGCCACCTTGAGGCTAAAAAAGCAGGAAGGAGTTGAATCTTTACATGACTCAATCTGCCACTGATCTGTGCAGTTCTTGGCCTTTGTGGTACATGCAAAGCTACCAGGTGCTTTTGTTCTTCATATAGCTGCATGCATTTTCAATTATCTAGGCAAAGTCCTTAGAAAATTATACAAGTATTATAACAATGTAAACTAGGGTAACTGTCAGAACTCCCATTGCAAATAGAACCAAAGAAAACTATTCCCAGGGCATAGTCTTGGTAATGGAACAATCCAGCTTGAAATGAATGGCTAAAAATATAATCTGTTTAATTGTCTTCATATGTGAGTGATCTGGATTTAATTCTTCTTAAGAACTCTCACACCCAATTAAATCCCTAGTCTACAACTGTAATCAATGTTTCACTGTATAAACAGCAATAGCCACAGATTAAGATTCTGTAAAAACATTGGTAGGAAAAGTTGCTCAGAATAAGTGAACCTGTTATTTCTTACAAATAATTATAGAGTGAGGACACTGTATCCAATGTTTTGTCAGTTGACTGTTCAGAATTGATTAGCTTGGATATCTGAACTAACTCTAGGGCATAAGACTGTTTAGGCTAAGATTTCACATTCAAAAAATCTTTATTAAAAATCTTTATTAATCCCTGAGGGAAATAAAAATGTGTTTTAATGTAGAACCAACTTACAAAATATCGTTATTATATATCCAACCGTGCATATTATATATATTATACAATAAATGTGTTTCCAGTTGTGATGAGTTCCCTCCTGAATTAAATTGTGTTCTTTATAAAAATTTCGTATCTGACAGTTCAAATGTTTCATCTTAGGACCTGTTACAGATAGTAGTAGTGAGTTGTTTGCTCGTGGAGACAAAGCTTAAATTTAACACACACTAAGGACTAAGTTTAACTGACAAAGTCACTGAAAATATCTTTTGGATTGGGCATAATTCAATTGTACAATTATTTATTATTATTATTATTATTATTGTTGTTGTTGTTGTTGTTATTAATTTGATAATTTAGCAGGAAATTGCACATTTCATTTTAGCCCAATCAATAAATCCTCGAGTTGCAAATCCAGCTAACCCACAATTAATCCTGGGAATTTTAGAGTCAATGATCTTTTTCAGTCATTCAAATCATAGGCCATAGATTTTGGTAATTTATCCACAATGCAGGATTACCAGCCTAGCAAAATGAACGACCCCTGAACAACCCCAGACTACCAAGGGCCCCTGAAGACCTGGGTTCACTGGGCGTGTGTCATTAGGTTTTTGGTAATCTGGTGAATTGTTGGTGAATTTGCGCCACAAAAATATAACTGGATCCTGCATTGGGATGTTTTCTATTGGCCCTGTATATCAGAGATACTTCATTTTATATTATGCTTACAAGGTGCATTAGCTAAATGTTTCAATTTTCATTAAGTTACTACAAAGTATCTAAACTTCTGGACATGTTGGCAGTTGGCAGCCTCGGTCATTCACGCAACTTCTCATGAATTAAAATAAATAAATTAATTAATTTATTTTAGATCAGCTTTAGTTGTCCTGTATTCACAAACATTATTTACTAGGAGAGACAAAAGAGGAAAAACAGCGCCCCACTTGTCCCTTGCATGTAGTAATACAAATTGGCTCACAGAACAGCAACCTGAATATCAATCACTGAAGAAGGAACACGAGACAAAAAACAGCATGGTGTGTCATCACCATATAAAGGTTTTCTTAATCAACAAAACAACAGGGAGACCTTAGTAACGATGGGAATTCATTTTGTAAGGGCTGTAATTTCTATTCACTTTTCTTTAGTATTTTCAGCTGAATGCATGAGCCTCTGGTTCCTTAGCAACAGACTCTGCAATGATGCAAGATTGAGGAACAGATCTGCAGTTCCACAGTGCAGGTGAAGACACGTTGGCCAATGTCTCCTGTTGCAGCTCTTAAAGTTACAGTTTTAAAGCAGCTGCATTTCATTTACCAGAATAAAAAAAACACCACAAAAACATGTCAAAATATGTTGTGCCATTTGACCTACAGTGTTTACTTATAAGTATCAAAAACATTTCCCATGCACTTATTCATAAATAAATAGTTATGGGAACTATATATTGTATTTCTTACCCTATTTTGTTATTTAACAGTGGATTATTGCTTTGGGAGGGTTTAACACTTTGTATAAGCCTGCAGGTGTGGACACAACACCACAACAATAATGTTTGTTTTTATTCCCTAAGGTACCCAGCCAAATCTCTCCTCCTGAGAGACGTCTAGTCTCAACATCAACGAATAAGCATCATTTCTAATTTTTTGTTCCTGTTTAGCAAAAATGCAGAAACTGCTGAAGTTATCATAGAGACACCAGTGTCTCCACCAACATATGTTGTTGTAGACAGTAATGCCGTCCATATGTCAGGTTTTGCCCTCAGACATCACCCAATATTCATGAACGCGTAGGCTCGCTGTGTGTATTTAAATGTTAGTGTCGACGGTTTTTCTGGGGAATGTTAAAGGGCATTCTGGGTGAATCAGGAATCCTTTAACTAAAAAAGACACACCAGCGTGGCGGAGAATCCACAATAATACTTAAGTCCACAAAACACCACAAAATTACTCCCAGAACAAAAATGTATGACACAAAAGCACTGAAAGAGTTTTACTTTGAGTTTTGGGTCAATCAAGTCGCATCTTTTAGAAAGATACTGCTTGTACTTGTTAAATAACAGACAAGACATGCCTTCCTTCACAGAGAAAATTGTGCAAGTAATCTAAGGAATCAGAAAATAGGAAAATCTAGGTTGAAGTAAGACACAACAGGCCCACATGTTGATTGTTTATTTTCACATGAGAATGACTTATCATTGTGTATCACACTGTACTCTTGCTTCAGGTTTTTATTGTGCCATTATTTCATATTCCAATCCTGATGTTTACTGTAAACGTATTATTTTATGATATATTACCATTTTGCATTAAAATGAGCGTGTCTATCATTAACTATCAATTTTCTCATAGTTGAATTATTTATTTTGCATTTCCCTTAAATATTTGCCTCTGGCACACTGTCAGAGCTTCATGGGAAGTGTGGCTGTTGCATGCTAATGAAACTATTTCTACACCGATGTTACAGTGAGGTCACGCTTGAATTTTTACTGCCCATTCCACTGTCAACTCATAATATCCAAGCTGGTTTCAATGATATTTCATTTCCTTTCTTAAAATAGAACCACACACAAACAATCAATTGCACATGTGGGTATACTGTAGTGATTGTTGTAAGAGGTGTTTACAAAACCAACTGCAACTTGATTCCTTATGTTTGACTACAAGAAATATGTTCAAAAGCAGAAAATGCTACCAAAAAAAGTGCTGGAAGCAGTGGTGCAAAGGTGTACATTTAGACACTTCCTATAATACTCATAGAGCCCCATGACAGCTGATTTTGATAGGAACTACAGTGACAGCTATGTCACACAGCCATTGATTGGATACATGGGTGGGTGAGTAGCACTGAGAAACGCATAAGAAACTGCTACCATAATTTAAGACACCCGTGTCTGTCAGTGCATCATCCTCACTTGAATGTGACAAGCTGCTGTAGCTTTCTACATCCTAGCGTGGTCTGGTTTACAGTCACTGTCATCCTTCCCTGGGCAAGTAATAACATCTGGAATTGATTTCCAGTGTGACAAAGAATATACCCACTGAGTGGCTTTATAACAAACCCAGCAACGTCCATCATGCCATATTGGTATCATTATTTCTTCACTCCTGTTCCACTCAAGACACCTGTGTGTGTGTCTATGCAGTGTTCAGGGCAATAATACTTCCATGTAATGCGTGATTTCACATTTGGCAGGCTCTGCTTCACTGACATGGTTACAGCCTCACTGGGGGTTATAGTTTACTGGATTAAATGGAAACCAGTGACCCTTTTTGCAAACTGTTCCACTTCTACTATGCAGTAAAGCAGATTTTTTGAGCTGATTGCAATTGCACTGTCTGCCCCTTGCCTCGTTGTAACACTGCAGTGCATGGGGGCAATGGGGGACTATGAGATCGGCTACGCCCCCAACCCCAAAGTGTGATTGTTTACAATGTGCTATGCGCCCATGACAGTGTTACCAAGTGTGCACAAAAGAAAGGAAAAGGAAAAGGACCCC
>OMLM01008694.1:57410-83750 GCA_900302695.1 Helostoma temminkii
CCACCCCCTTTCCCCTCAAAACCCCCTATTCCCCAACCTTCAATGAATGAAAGGCACTAAACGAGAGTGAAATTCCAGCATGACCCCCCCACTCACCTTCAATGGAGATTACATGTTCCCGGATCTGGTTCTGCAGGGCCAGGTCATCAATACGCTCGATCAGGTCGTAGATTGCGTAAATGTTCGGGTGAACAGACTCGAAACGATGGATCTCTGCCCTGATGGCTGCTGAGTTGGACAGAACAAACTGCGAGCCCGCTGGGCCGGGTTGGGTAGCCTGGCCCGAAACAGTCCCCGAACCGAACTGACCGGCCCCTGAGCTTGCAGACGATCCGGATCCGAACTGGGACGGGATGGACTGGGGAACGGGAACGGGAACAGGGGCCGGGACCGTGCCTGGAGTGGGCATGGCTGGCTGAGACTGCTGGGAGATACCGGACACTGGGACGCTCGACTGAAAATTCATCTTGTTTTTTTGGAGCGACTAACTCTTTTACAGCGGCAACACAAATATGCGGACTACAATTTGAGATTCAAGCGATGCGAACAAAAGAAGTCCGCGCGAACTGATGGTCTGGAAAGCGATCGGCGCAGAAGCATCAATAGTTGGTCGCCAATTGCAACAAAACGCGTCTCTTGTTCATATTATTACAACTTGACTGTGATTCATTTTCCGTTATTGGCCAGCTCTGTCCAGGGCCGTTTTTCTGTGGCTTACAAACCCGCAATGCCTACCACTTGGTCACTCCTTTATGGGCTTCACCGCTGTGTTGGTCAAACCCGTTTTCCTTAGTTGCTCTGTTTGAAGCAGACAATGGGCTAGGCTTCAGCGAGGCGCCCTGGTCCCCTGCCTTGGATGCGTTGTTTCTGCGATGAAATGAAATAGCGTTTAGTCCTCTTTGGTCCAAGTGGTCCCTGCCCAGCGCCCTCCTCCGCATGCTGAAACGTCACCCATCACGTAATTGTACTTGAGATGGGGGAGGGCGTGACTGGATTTGGTGGATGGGGGAGAAAATCGCAACGTGCACATCATTATAATAACATACCTGACAGTTACGCAACCACAGAAAGTGGCCTCTAGTAGACACTTAAGTAGATGCTACGATTGCGTTAAGAATGTAATTTGTTTTTTGAATTGTTATCGTCTCGTGTTAAACTCCGAGCTATTGTGTCCCACGCAGGCCTACACAGTCACACTTTCCCTCGTGTGTGCACGTACACGTGAACGCGCAAGCACGCACACAGACTGCAATATGGGCTTTTACGGGACTTGTTTGCACCATTTTCAATTTAGAGCGATTTGTTTTACAATTTAAAGGGGGTTAAAGGTAGATATGTACCAAGTAGTGGATTAGAATTTATTTATTTATTTATTTTACTTATTTATTTTATAGAGGTTCTATCTTTTGGACACACACATCCATGTCCAAAACGCCAGCCAATACAAATCTTCCTTTGGCAAACCATAAACACAGATACAGAGCACAGTACACCTACTGCCTTGTTATTTCAAACTGATAGTCTTTATAATGTTGATATTATCCCAACTTTCTCCACAATATGTATATTTATTATATATTATCCCTAAATTTCTAAAGCTAATACATTAAAGAGACCCATAAAACCAAGTTTGATCATGTATGGATCATGGACATTTCTTTACTGAAGAGGAGGAGAAGAGCCACCTGCTGGTTTGAATGCATTTTACAACAACAGCTGTTCAAGGCCAGATGACTGTCACAGTCAGTCAAGGTTCCACTGTTGTTGCACCACTCTGGTGCTGCAGATAATGACTGATCAAACACTGCAAGACAGACAAAGCATTTATAAAATGAATGTCAGAATTTCAGGTCAAGTGTGGTGTTGTTTTGATGCACCCAAAAGCTTTTATATCAAATATTTAAAATAATTGAAATATAATTCATGTAATACGAGGAAAATTTCAGTTCAGTCCAACTTACCTATCTGAAAGCCAATCACCAATAAATACCCAGTGTCCATTTAAAACACAGCCTCAGTCTAAAGATTGATATCACTTTTATCCAAGTTATTTTCAGAGAAGATAAATGCCGATTGTTCTGAACATGCACAGCTTATCATTTTTGCGTGATGTTTTTAAAAGGAACAATAATGAATGCTAGTGAATTTAGGGTTGTTTTTTTTGCATGTTTGTGTAATTGTATTTATTTAATTCATTATGTAATCAAACCTGTTGTGACAGCTGAAACGATAACATACATTTCTGAACAGCTGCATTATGACACATAACTTTGGTATTCTGTGGTACAGCAACATCGTGTTTTTGCAAATGCAAATTCAGTAGCCGGTAGCACACGCTGTTTTGAAGATTATGATCATCATTTATGATTTTCATGGTGGATGATTTTCCTAATAAACAACTAATTGCTCCGTGTCTGTGTCTTCACATCAAACTTCTTAATGAGGAAGACCTAAGAGAATGTTAAAAATTCCATACCAGATATGGCTTCATCAGAAATGCTTTTAAATAATGCTATTTTCTGGAAATGCACTGTTTATTACACACAAAGCGAAGCAGCAGACATGTATGCTTTTATTTACGTAACAATGAACCCCACAATATTGCATGTCACGCTTTATGTGTGTTATTTTCAGCCTTCTGCCACCATCTGTTGACCAAATGTGGAACTCCTCCTTAATAGCACATTACTATGGTCATTCTGCTGCACTCCATTTCAGTGTAAATAACATTTAAAGCAGCAGTGATTGTTTAATCTGGGTATAAAGACCAGCTTGCTGACAATTACCTGTTCAGTTACATTTGGTGTCTCTGAAAAATAATTAGGTACATACATTGCCATATATCATTGCATACATTGCATACAGCAGTGTTTCATAAATTATACCATTAGTTCTCTGGCTAATTTAGTATATAATTGACGCATGACATCAAAACACCTAATAACAGTAGCTATATTGTACAGTGACTCAATATCAAGTAACACATGCCTTATAAATTCTCATCACATATTATACTGTATATTTAGAAATACTGTCTTAGAATAGAATTTACTAACATCTAATATGCTCTTAAATATCATGACTCATTCATTCTGAGTACAGAATTTAGTTTTTATAAATAATTTATAATTATATGTGTGAAAGTGCAAATGTACAGATCAATAATAATATAAAGAGAAAGGAGAGCATGTGCTCAGTTATCTCTAACAGCTCCTTTTTTTCCAGCTTGAATAAGTTTAGGACAGTTTCAGTGCATAAAGACCTCAGCAAGTTAAATGTTTTATCTCACAGCTGAGTAATCTAGCTTCTTGCTCCAAATGATGGGTGAGAGCCTCTGGGAGCTGCCCCAGGACACTGGAAGTTGTAATGAATACTAAAATAGTCATGTTTCATTTACACCCAGGAAGAAAATGCAAGAGAGCAATATTTATGAAACCTGTCTGAATTATTGATTCTCATTTTAACTTGCAGATATGAGAAGCTAATACAAATCTCTTAGCTGAATTTCACCCATCTTAATGAATCCTTGTGGCAAAATCTTCTTGTGAATTTTGCCAAGACCAAATCATTACAAATGGAGGATATAGTGAACTCTGATCGCATTGCTTCACTGAAGACAAGATGGAAACATATCATTTAGCCATCAACCACAGTCAACCCCATCAAAACATCTTCTGGCAAAGTGCCATACATATTGAATGAAATAAAATCATATTATTATTGATTTTTATGAAATACCCACAGTTACACATATTGCACATGGGCATGTGAGCCAAAGGAGACTTATCATCCCATTGGTCATACATATTATACTTATCCTTAGGAAAGAAAATGGTTACCTTTCCATTGGTCAGTATAGCTACTAGGCAGTGTGTGAAGAAAACAAAACCTGTACAATTTCAATGTCATGTTTCAGCAGCTCAAATAGAGAAGCCAAGTGTTATGTCCACACCCTAAATTGCACACCCTAGTTCAACTAATGCCAGGTATATTGTAAAGCGATTGGTTGGACTTAACTTTGCAGGAAAGAAAGGGAAATATGGATGTGCATCAGAGCAGTTGTAAAGTGGCAATAGTGCTGGTTGCTTGTCCTTTACTTGCTGAAATAAAAGCAGCAGTAGAAGCAAAGTTTAGAGTATTAACGGCTGGTTTACAATGTAAAATCCTAATTACTAAAAAGTTGGGACATTGTGTGAAGTCTACAGAAAAACAGAAAGTAATGATTTGCAAATCTCTCATATTTTTATTTACAATAGGACACTTAAAGCATATCAAATGTTTTAACATTTTTCAGATTGTTGCTGCTATAAATTTCAAAACTAACTGAAAATAGTACATTTTGTGTATGTTTTGATGTGTACTTGTGTATGTTCTACTATGAATAAAATAAGGGTTTTTGAAATTTGCTAATCAATGGATTCTGTTTGTGTGTGTCACATTTTCTTAAAATAGAGAGCCTAAATGCAGACTAGAACCAAGGAGGCTGTAGTAATTTTAATTTTATTAAAAGAACAAAACCAAGGAAACAAGAAGACAAACAGAAATCACTCCAATAGACAGGGACAGGAGATTGGTTAAAGTCAGGTATAGTAGGTATTAGGAGTTCAGGCAGGAGAACAGATGGTTAAAGAGTCACCTGAGGACAGGTAAGCAAACCTGAGGACAGGTAAGCAAACAATCTGGCAGTGAACTGAGGGAAACAGACCTGCTTATAAAGGGGGTTGCACAGGTAAAAACAGTAGACTGAGTGACCGAGTGGAGCAGAGAGTGAGTGTAACAGGTCTGAGTGGTTTGACAGATTGGGTGAGTGTGTGTATTTGTGTCAGGTGTGCATAGTAGGAGTGTGGAAGTATGACTGAGGGGGTGTGGCCACAGGAGTGAAAAAACTGAAATAAATAACAAACTGAAAATAATAAAAACAAAGACATGGCTCATAACAGGTATGGATATTTTACATAATGTTAAAGCAGTTTTGGAAATGTGATTGTAAACTGGCAGAACCCAGTAGCTATTTCTGGAAACTGGTTCCCAAGTTTTCTTTTTACAGGTTAGGTTTAGAGGTTAGCTAAAACCCAGAAGTGGTCTGCCTCTGAAAAGATTTTGTTATTCCATTGTGTCTTGATTGGAACAGCCCAACAAGCCTTTTCTGTTTTAAATATTACAGACAGAACTTCCTGAAGTTAAAAGTGCAATTCTAAATGCTTATAGTTGTAAGTGTAAGTAGTAAACTAGTGCCACAAGCTCACTGACAAAATTTAGAAATTCTATGAGAAGGGAAAACCAAACCTATGTAGACTTGCATGTGGAGTAGTGACTTTCCCACAGTTGTGCGCTTATCTTGCTATAGCAATTTAAGTCTAATCTTCCACAGTGTATAGCGACTTACACAAGTGAGTGTGAGATAAAAACCGTGTGTGAAGCTGAAGTATTAGCACATAAGTATTACAAGTCCATGGTGACTAAAGATGTAGGGATATATTTTTGAGCAGTGGACAAAGAAGTGAGTTTGAATCACAGTGCAGAGTGGCCTGGACACTTTTAGGCGTACAGAAAATGTGACATACCTATGCTTGAAAAGGACATTTCAGTTTATATCAGAACATCACTGGGAAACCTTATCAGTCAGTTAACTCCTCAACATTGTGTCCTGTAGAATGGCTGTGAAGATTCTCAGTAATCCAGGTCATGGTTATGCCCGTGGTGGTGTTCAGTAACAACTAGATTTGAAGAAGGAACACAAACACATCCAGGAAGTCATCAAAACCTTTTATTAAATCTGGAAAAAGATTTAGCAGGGATACTTCCACTTTAGACAAGGAACAAATGCAACAACATAGTCATTCCATATGTTATGGGAGTGTCTGAAAATCTCAGGAGGATCTTTAAGAAAAACAGCAACACATCTAGCAACACACAGAGGCAGA
Organism: Helostoma temminkii; assembly: GCA_900302695.1. Lineage (NCBI taxonomy): Eukaryota > Metazoa > Chordata > Actinopteri > Anabantiformes > Helostomatidae > Helostoma > Helostoma temminkii. The sequence continues at coordinate 63,335 of OMLM01008694.1, forward strand.
GATTTGTCTACCCCAAAGAAAAAAATCCTACATACAAGCATAATTATGCAGTATGCTGTTCAGTGCAGGGAGGAATGTATAGATTTGCACAAAGAAAATACTAAATAACAACTAACTACAAACCCATGACACGACACAGGAGAACTGTTAGTTAGTGTCTGTTAACTGTAATGTCTTTTGAAAAAAGCTACCCTTCTATTTACCCAGTGTGCAGCATCACAACTAAGTCAGTTGTCAAAAATGTGATCCAGTTAATTTGTTTCGTTTGTTCCACAGATCATTTAAAGTAATCAGGGGACAGACTTTGCTTCCCACATGTTTGCAGATATTCTGAAACAGCTTAATGTGAAACATACCCACCCTTCTTCTTACCATGCAGAAAGACAGGGAGCTATTGAGTACTTTTGCCAGCTCTTAAATTCCTGTCATGTGCTTATTACAGAGAGTTAAAGTTGCCCAGGCTTGTGTTGCGAGCAAGAGAAGTTATTCGACAGTACAGGTTTTACCTCAAATTATCTTGTTTGCTTATACATGGCTCACTCACACTTGTAGAAACCTTCACCACCAACAATTCTAATTGATTATTGTTTCAAAATTAATGGTTTCAAAAGACATCCACATGAAGGTGGTAGATTCTATTCAAATTCAAATCCACCAAATCTCAATTGTCAAATAATGCAAAAGAAAAAGAGACCATGTACTGGCTCTTATTCCTCTGGTTGGTATTTCTTTCCAGTACCAGTTTCTAGGTCAATGCTCAGTTGAGATTCTGTACAGAACTGTATGATTTCGGCGCTTGATTACTCGAACACCTCTAAATCATAGTGTGCTAGAATCCACCTGGTTCACCCATATGATGATCAGCCAAAACAGAAACAGGTGATACAAAGGCCTTGGCCAGCTATGTTTTCACCCAGGCTCACACATACATTACGCAGACTTTGTACTAGGGGGCTGGCAGGAGAAAGTCTGTGTGATGTCCGTGTGGGTTGATGCCAGTGTTTGCGTTCACACATGCAGTTCATGCAAGTGGGTGAGTACTTGACTCCGGAGAAAGTCCGTAGTCCATTGCATGTGTGAAATGGGGCTTTTGTTATTGCTAATTGGTGACCTAGCTGCTAAAGCTAACAACATGGGGTGAGGGGTTGGCATCACAGTCAGCTCTGGCCAATTACAGTCCACTGCAGCCTCAGCCGAGCACTCTGTGTCTGCCATTGTTGGGTCCCTACTTGTGCAAGCCAGCCAGAATCAGTGTGTATGTGTGTGTGCACATCGATTGTGGCTGATGGATTAACTTTCCTGGAGCTCAAAGATGGACTCATTCTGACTGTCTGTGACCTAAACCTAGGTCTAGTTCAAAGTTGAAGTCGTAAGTGTTATAATTTTAAAATGTTTGTGTGTTTTGTGTCTTTGTGTTTGTGTGTCTTGTTTTTACTAGGTTAGCTGGGACCTGATAGGAAGTATAGGTATGTGTGCGTGCATGTCGGAGGGGGAGGGGATGGGAGGGGAATGGGGAGCACAGCACAAAACCATTTGTTCCAGAAACAAGCTCTGAGTGCAAAATCTCAGCCAGGGCAGAAACAAGGATCTGCAAGGTTTTTCAAAAAGAAAATTTACAGACACATTCTGGGAACACCAGGGACCCGTAAACAAAATATGCTTGAACTAGTAATGGGATTAAACTGAATTCAATTGTATGAGCATAGTGCTTGTGTATATATTTGCAAAGTAAATGGTGACATTGGAAAAGCCTATGATGCTCTGCTCTGCCACATTCTCTTCCCAGCAGCTTTTTCCATGTTTCCATCTTTTTCCATGCTGCTGGGAAGAGAATGTGGCAGAGCAGAGCATCATAGGCTTTTCCACTGTCACCATTTACTTTGCAAATATATGCACAGCTCCATAGATTTTATTTCATCTTGTCCAACACTTATACACACAATCAAATACCAGACATATAGACCTTTATTAGCATTGACTCCTTCTATTTAGCTATACTTTTTAACATCTTATCTATCTAAGTTGAGTAAATACAATTGACACTGAATGATTTGGTTTGTGTGTATTTTTTTGCTGTTGTTTTGAACCTCAATTTTTAATAAATCTTGCAAACAATTTATGAGACAACAGAAATTAAATTAAATTAAAAGCCTAATAAACAACAAAAAGACAAAGTACTTTTCTCAGGGCAAAATCTCACTTGTTAGTATGCACAAATGGCAGAATGGTTTTATGAGCAAACTGTATTAACTGCAGCATGAAGACATGATTCTCAGCTATGTTTAGGCACTCTTGGGTGCCATCCAGACACACCAGTATAAACTACCATCTAAGGATGCAACCAGTGCAGCACAGTGAGCACAGGCCTCTCAGAGATTTCAGATAGCTGTGCTTGGATCAGGCCAGTGACCTTGCTGGCAGGGCTCACTCGTCGGTTTCTAAGATTTATGTTATTCAACCATTTCAAACACACTGAGCAAAACTCAAATTAAACAAGGCTTTGAGTTTATTTTAACGAGAAAAGTTATTTCAGAGGTTCACACATTGCATTTGTGTTTGTCTAGAGGATTTTTTCACTTCTTTTTATAATCACATTCAGTAGATCTTTACTTATTTTTTGACTCAAAGGTCAATATTACTGTCTAATACAAAGGAGAGAAATTCCAAAGTATTCAGAGTCTATTTCTTTAACCCTTTAATATTACATGCTTGACTCCAAAGTGTTGTTGGCTAAGGGTTCTCATCGACCACTCGATATAAAACACACAGACAAAGAATGAGTTGCAGTTGTATGGATCGAAGGAAGACAGGGCTACAGAATTTACAGAGGCATATCAAAATGTTCTGTGAACATTTACCTAATACAAACTGCCTGCCTTTACAAAGAAATGTTCAAAACCCAAACCAGAAATTACTAATGGTTGTTGGTGTGTTAAGTGTTGTCACTAAGTTTTGTTAGTGCCAATTAGTAATTCCAAGTCTATGACCTTTTGCCTAGTTTACTATGAAATTCACAACAGTACACAGATACATTTTCAAACACAAAACACTAACATGAGTTGGAAGGTCATTTAAGGACTATCTGAGCACAGAATGCAACTCGTTCATCAGCATTACATTTACAAGTACTGTATCCGTACATTATCGAATATATGCCTCTATCTGTTGTTGCGATGTCAGAAATCCTCCAATCTCCAGCCATTTTGTGGGTATGAGCAAAACATACCCACACAAGACATATTTGATTAATTAACATTCAGGTAGAAATCAATGCGGCGCTGTTGTTAATATTTCATCACCCCAATCCTGACATGAATACACTATTTTAATATGGGAGTTTCTCTTAATATAATACAGGAGGCCAATGTAGATAGCAACACCTTAAGAATGATCAGGAAGCACCATTTGTTTCCTTTAGATGTCTTTGTGTGAAATAAATGATGGTGACACAGTGGCCTCTAGTGGGCGTTTTGCTTATAACACATATAAACAGGTTTAAAGTTAAATGACAACTAATAACTAAACGAAACAGCAACAGAAATGACTGTGAATATCTAATGGGTATGTCACCTACAGTTTGGTATTAATGCTTATCAGGCACAAACTGCGTCTTCTTCATAGATGATGATGATGATGGAACTACACATAATTTAATCAGATTTATTTTAATACACAATGTACAGAAAATATATTTGTACTCCGGCACACTTGGCATTGGGGAGTTTTAACATGAATTATCATGCAATTTTCTTTAATGTTTGAAGCATGTATTTGTTTATCCAATTCATAATTGTTTTTTCTATAAAACATTCATTTTGTGAGTGATAGGAACCTAAATCCATCGATCCTGGTCTTTAAAAACCAAGATACACAAACACAAACTGTTGATTATCGGTAGTTAGTCAATTTAATTCAGCAATTAGAGGAAAACAGTTTCACACATTTCGTAAAAATATTGATGTTATTTATCGTTTTTGTAAGAATTCACATCTATCCTTCTACAGTTACACCCAATAAAGAATAAGGCAAAAACAAATATTTTTTTTACTGTAATATAATCCCAGTACAGCCAGTGCCAACCACCAAATTACCTCCTCTCTGCAGCAAAATAAGATGATCCACACTGCAGCCTCACATTGACCACACCCCTTCTAAGGTTGCAGCAAAAGCACCCAGCGTTTGGTCTGTTACTTTCCCAGAATACACCTGGAAAAGTACAGTGACGAACACATGCACTGATGGGAAATTTGACGCTGCTGTAGGAGTCGAGTCTTTCGAACATCTCTTGAAAATGTAATTTATTTTTATTAATTATTAGTTATGTTTCGGATTATATTATAATATATATAGTATAGATCAAGTAAGAGCTACAAAATTAAATATTTAAGGAATATAAAAAAAGACATGGAAGAAAATGTCACAGGAGCCTATGCATTGTATGAGACACTATATGACTTTCTTGAATGAAAGGGGCTTAATTTCACGTTGAGTGTAGTATTATGGCAAGTCAAAAGATTCATTCAATAAAACACTGATGCTACACTTCATAAGTTAATGAAGCAAAAACTAAAAACTTCACAATTCCCTTTGGACCGCTAGCTGCATTCAAATGTAAATATTAACAAATCAGTTGATAAACTAATTATTATAGACTTAAACTATGTCTTTTACTGTCCATAGACATATATATATTTCTATATATTTCTAAAACATATAATTGTTATCTTTCAAAAATATAATAGCTGGCTTACAAAACAAGTGTGTTATGGTGGCTATCAGTCGAGTCTTTTTTGAACGGATCGTTCACAGAGCGCACACCAGCAGATCACAACAACAAACCAGACAGAGCCGTAGAGGGGGTGTTAGCGTTGTTAGCTACCTGAGATAAACAACTGGTGGTTTGGCCTGTTTGTTATACCGTCTCGACTGGGGTTTGCCCAATTAGAATTTTATTTTATAACAGTATGGTTAATTGGTACAACTAACCATGGTTGTCAGTTATTTTGTTGTTGTTTAGTTTAGCTAAGATGAGCTAAGGTGCTTGCTAAGCTAGCTCTATGTATGCCAAGCTAAAACAGGGTAGCTAGCTAGCTTAGTTGCTAGCTTTTTAGCTAGCTAACTCGCCTAGCCGAGGTGGAGACTAAGAACAGGGTGATGCGAGCAAAGTGAGGTAAGGCAATCGAAAACGTTTATTTCATTAGTTAAACGTGAAATGTCATCTTCATACCAATATTAGTCAAATCAAGTGATGCTGGCCCGTTGTGTTAATCGTACTACATTTGTCAAAATCATCGACGTTAGAACTGGCTATCCTGCGCTAGCCTGACAGCTATGTTTACGCTAGCTAATAGGCAGTTAGCGCAGTCTGTGGGGTATTATTATTGACTAGCTAGCGTGCTAGCTGCTGCTGGTGGCTCCTTTGGCAGTGTCACCATGACTAACTGGAGGCCTAGGGGTTAATTTTAGGTTAACATTGTAAGTGTTCCCGGTTCTGAAAACAATAAACATTAGCTAACATTTGTACTCGGGTCACTCTGAACGATGGCCCATAGATAGCTCTGTGTCTAAATCCTTGTTACCGAAAATTATCCAACGCTAATCAATTATAACATAGTGTATAATAGCAACTTTGCTAATGAGGTGTTTCATACTGTCACGGTAACAACAGTTAATAGTTATTCGTAGTTAGCGCTAACTTCTTTCAGTAGTGAAGCCGTCTGAGTCGCTGCACTTCACATGGTGGTCAACAAATGTAAATTTGTCTTCTTCTGATAATTATACACTTTACATCAGACCAAAATAGTAGGTCATTTGTCATAAACAAAACCAGACAGTAGCAAGTAACCAACGGCATGGTGACTCAGCTACTAAGCTGGTTATTCAGTAGACAAGAAGTTGAAAGAGACTTCAAGATTATCGCTAGTGTTATGTGATACACATGGTAGGTTTTGTCAGCATAAATGGTATAAACTGTCTCTAGAAAAATGATATTTATATTTTTTATGCGTAATTGTTGTTAATGTTTAAGGAAACCCGCAACACATGTATTCATCAAAGTAGTTTTATGCTTGTGTTCTTTGAGGGCAGCATCACCTTTCACCAGTAACAATTTTATTATAATATGGAAGAATTAATAACATGTGAAAACATATCTGGTTTTATATGTTTATGTTTGTTTTGTTTGTTTGTTTTTGTCACAGGGTGGCCTTTAATGACTAAATGAACAAGACAGGCAAGTGCGCAGAACTCTGGGTAATTCAACATGAAGTTGTATGTGTTCCAGGTCAACAATGGCAGCACATTGACATTTGACACAGATCTTGCTGTCCAAACGTAAGAAACTGGCATTTTATCCATTTTAGTCAGAAAGAGTGGTCAGAATATTTTCACTGTTGTGATCTGACTAATGCTTTTCTTTGTCTCAGTGTACTGGAGCTTAAACATGCCATCCAAGCCAAATATAAGATTGCAATTCAACATCAAGTCCTTGTTGTCAATGGAGGGGAATGTATGGCTGCAGATAGGCGAGTCTGCAGCTACAGTGCTGGCACTGTAAGTTTGTTCAGCATTTTTATGTTTGTATTCCTTAAAGTTATACAGGTTACATATATGATGTCCTGCTTGCTGATGTCTCACTGTTGATTTTTAGGAAACCAACCCTATATTCCTCTTCAACAAAGAGATGATCTTGTGTGACCGGGATCCAACGATCCCAAAAACCACCTTCTCCATTGAGAGTGAGATTCAGGTTAAGGTGGAGGAGTCTCTACTGATGCCAGCTGTCTTTCACACTGTTGCCTCACGAACACAACTTGCTCTGGTAGCTATTTACTAAAAACAATTTATGCTGTCTTTTGCTTTGGGATAGTTGCCTGTAATTACCTTTTATGAGATTTCCACATTTCTTTAAATTAAATATATTCATTGAGTTAAAAAAATTGTTATAACTAATCCAATCACTATGCGAGTCACCTAATTTGTCCATAAATGATAATTTTTCGCATCTCCAGGAAATGTTTGAAGTTGCCAAGAAACTTAGTTCTTTCTGTGAACGTTTGGTTCACGATGAACACCTTCAACACCAAGGCTGGGCTGCTATCATGGCTAATCTGGACGACTGCACTCTATCTTATCAGAGGTTGCTTGTGAAATTTAAAAGTGCTTACACGAATTATCAACATGACTTGGAAGAAATAAAGGTGAAACTTACAAAGTAAGTGTTGAGTATTATATTTTGAACTTTTAATTTTAACTTGAAATGGAAGTACTGCATGCTTATTAGTAATTTTCATTGCTGACTAACTTTTTAAAAAATAATTACAATGTTAGCAGAATTAACTGAAATGATTACATATATGCAGTTCATATATTACTCATAAAAAGAATTGAACCTGATGTCTTAATGAATATTTTGCTGTGCTTGCAGGTTGGGGACATCGGTGGCTGTAATGGCCAGAATACCTTTGCTGGAATGTTTGACAAGACACAGTTACAGAGAGAGCATAGAGAAGTCGAGTTCAACCCCAGAAAAAGATTCCGATGAGACGGAAGAAGACAAATCCACCGACTCTGTGCTCTGCACAGCTGCTGCGCAGAGGCCCACCAAGTTATCATCATCCTTCTCTGCTTCTGGGACAGACGCATGTGAGCCAAGTGGTGACCAGGAAACAAATGAGATGACGGACAGTGGTGGGCTCAGAGCTGCGTTATTAGATGATGAGATTCCAGAGCTCGCCAACCCCTCCTCTTTCAACGTTACACTATTAGACTGGATCAATGTTCAAGACAGACCCAATGATGTGGAATCAGTTGTGAGGAAATGCTTTGACTCCATCAACAGGGTGAGTCGACGATGGTTGAATAGACGTGACAGAACAGTGCCCTGAACGTATAGTTATACACTGTGTCTATGTGTGTTCTTTATTGCAATGTTGTTTATTTCAGCTCGATCCACGGATCATTCAGCCCTTCCTGGCAGATTGTTGTGACACAATTGCCAAGCTAGATAATCAAAACATGAAAGCCATTAAGGGCCTAGAGGACAGATTGTATGCTCTAGACCAAATGATTGCAAGCTGTAAAAAGTTGGTGAATGAACAGAAAGAACTTGCTCAGGTACGTAAAGCAAGATAAATTTGAGTCTTGTTACTTTCCACATATTCTGCTTTTCATGAACTGTGCATGTATATCTTTTGCAGGGATTTTTAGCCAATCAGAAGAGGGCTGAAAACCTGAAGGACACATCTGTTCTGCCCGATTTGTGTCTAAGTCACACCAACCAGCTGATGATCATGCTGAACAACCACAGAAAGCTGCTAGACATCAAAAAGAAGTGCACCACTGCCAAACAAGAACTTGCAAACAACCTTCAAGTCCGACTCAAGTAAAACAGATTAACCACAGTTTGCATTGCATTGCATATGCATTGCCATGGCTGTTCTTTGCTTTTCATAAATCTGTATTCTGTGGAGAGATATTTCCTTTGTTCTGTTGACTTTAGTCATACTAGTGTTCAAGATGCTAAAGTCAATAAAAAACATATTTTTTATTGAATTAGATGGTGCTGCTACGTGATGCTTCATGCAGACCAGGACGGGGAGAAGCTTCAGGCTCTGCTCAGACTTCTGATAGAGCTCATGGAAAGAGTGAGAGTGGTGGAGGCCCTCAGTAGTGTCCCCCAGATGTACTGCTTGGCAGTGGTCGAAGTTGTCAGAAGAAAAATGTTTATGCGCCACTACAGAGAGGTCAGTGCTGAATGCGTCCGTTGGACACTAATTGTTCATATAGACATAGTAATGTGTAGTGATACAGAGAGTAAAGCTGTTTTTCTTTAGTGAATCTGCTTTTGGAGTTGCTTAGTGCTGGGCACATATGTTTCAAAGCGGGTAAAGGCAGTTAAAATTAAGAAGTACACATCTGGCATACTTAGAAAAATAGTTTGAAGCAAATAATGCAAATTAATAATGTATTAATATTTGCTTATATAAAGATTCTCTTTCTGTTCTGAAAAGTTTGCTCCTGAGAACTTAGGTTCTTTCTTTTAAATTATGAGATATAATTAAACACTTCTTCACAGTAACACGAAACACAAAAATATCTCTTGACATTTAAACATGTAATCAAATCCTCTATAGCAGTTCATTAGCATTTCAGACAATGCTAAGGAAACACAATGAAAGTAGACATTGTAAAAACAACTGTTATTACTATATTGTAGTAAAACCTTTCTACTTTGAATTTTTTCAGTGGGCTTATGCTCTTGTGAAGGACGGGAAACGACTCTATGAGGCAGAGAAGTTCAAAAGGGAATCCTTTGGGAAACTCTTCAGTAAGTGTATCTTTGTAAACTCAACTAAAGACATTTGTGTCACCATTCAGCACAATGTGAGAGCTTTGATCTATTTGTTTTCAGGGAAGTCATTCCTCAGAAATCGTTTGTTTAGAGGACTTGATTCGTGGCCTCCAACATCATTTTGTGTAAGTTGGAATTTTAAGACCATTTTGTATATTATGTCTGCTGTGTTTCAATGGGTCCATTCATTTTCTCTATTAATTATTGTTCGTAGACACAAAAGCCCAGAAGGTTTGATGATGAACTTCCAGACATCTCACTTGAGGACCTGCAGTACTTGAAATCTTGTTGTCCTTTAGAGGTGCAGCCTTTCCTTATGTAAGTCACTGTCCAAAATAAAAATAGTAGTAGTAATAATAATAATAATTATTACTGTAACATTGTCTGTTATACTGTGTATAACGATGTAGCCTTTAGCCAATAAACCTAGAAATGTTTGCATGTTTTATTTTTCCTGGGCATTTTTAAATTGAATGACTTTGAAGAGTCCATTCATCAAGAAATAAATGTGAAATTAGATGTGAACACATCTTATTTACAGACAATAGTTATTAGTTACAGCCAAGTTTGTTATTGCACTGTATCAGTCATTAGTTTCATGTACAATTGGAAGCCAAATAGTCGTATATTATTTGTTCATTACTTTTCTGTTTCCCACATTTCTCCACACCAAGTCACTTTTCCCTTATTGGTACTAGATTGCAGCTTTTTCCCTATTCTTTGTACCAATATAAAAATACAACATAGCTTGGGTGTTCTGTCCTTTATTTATTGTAGTTTATTTTAGCTGATTATTTCCTTAAATTTATTGCTGATTGTCAACTTTACATTTTTCTCCAGGGTTCCCACCATGTGTGACTTCGAGCCCTTAAATCACCACGTAGAGACACTTCATCAGCTGGTCCAAGCAGCACAAAGTGTAGATGAGATGTCTCAAACCATTACTGACCTGCTAAGTGAGCAAAAGGTAATATCAGCTTCACTAACAACCGCTAGTTTAACGTTGGCATTTTCCAATACAGAGTTCAGACTTCTTATCCAGAGTTAGTATTGCACAGAAATTCACCAGTACCATTTTGAGATTTTATTGGTGTTCAGCTGTTTATTAATGATTGAAATTTTAAAAAGAATAATTAAATTGTATATTTTAGTTTTAGTAATAGCATTGCTGAAATTGACGCAGTGACTATTATAATAATTTTTATTTTTATTATTACTTTTACAGGCGTCCTGTAGTCAGAGCGCTCATCGATCAATTCTACTGGCCCCAAAGTCTGAAAGCATACCTGGGGCCGCCACTCTGATGTCCTCCAAAACCCCTTCCTCCCTAAGCCTTCAGGGACCGAGCTGCCAGCCCATACATGTTCCTGTCCCAGCTCCACTAGAGGATTTATCCCCAGACAGCATTGATGCACAAACATTTGACTTTGAAACCATTGGCCATCCGAACATGGATCCAGTCTTGCAGCAGGGATCTCTTGATCTGGATTCTCTAGCAGAAAGCCCTGAGTCTGACTTCATGTCTGCTGTGAATGAGTTTGTTATTGAAGAGAACTTGACCTCTCCAAACCCCATCAGTGATCCTACTAGCCCCGAAATGATGGTGGAGTCCCTGTACTCTTCAGTCATCAATGCTATTGACAACAAGCGTATGCAGGATACTACAACACTAGAGAGGGAGAACTCAAGGATCACTGCCCTCAAACAAGTTATTGACAAGTACCGATCTGCTGCAGAGGAGTCACATTCCAGCTTAAGATGTGTAAAGGATGATCTTAATCACTTACGAGGTCTAGTATTAAAAGAACAACATGACTTTGGCTCTGTCCTTAAATGTATGACCACAGAGGTAGTTAACATTGTGGACAACATCTGTCAAACTCATGAATTGGGGTTGAAGGAACAGCATCAAAGTGAGCTTCTTTGCCTTCGGCAAGAGCTTGAGAAGCAGGTGCAGACACTAACGGAGGAAAACCAAGTCAATCAGAATATCGTCAGAGATGTACAACGTGAAATGTTAGAGCTGGAGGGGCTAATGGAGCGCAAAGAGAAAGAACTTACTCAGTTGGAGAACGAGAAGGAGCGATGGGTTCAAACTGAGAGTAGTCATGTGGGTACGATCAAAAACCTGGAACAGCTGATCAGCGATCAGTCTGAAGAGATCAAGACGCTGTCAGCTTTAAGAGATTCACTGACAAGCCAGCTTGAGAATCTGCACTATGAGATTGAACGTGGCCAGCAGAAGATCCGTCAGGATTTGGAAGTTGCTGAAAAATCTCATTTAAAGGATTTGGAGGAGAGAATGAAGCAGGAGCACAAGGCAGAACTGGAGACCATTACAAAAGATAACCAGGAGGCTCTGGAAAATCTCACTGCTGAAAACACTGCAAAGTTAATTGGGGCAGCTGATCAACATGCCACTGCCCTTCGGGAAAAGGACAATGAAATCAGGAACTTAGAGACTCGTATTTCTGAGCTTGCAGAACTCCGCTGCAAATTAGAGATGGAGCTGGCCCTCAAAGAGTCAGAAACGGAAGAGATTAAGCTCTTATATGAGGAGGCCAAGATGCAGCAGGCTGAAGCTGTAAAGTCTCAGGTTGAGGCTTGCACCAGAGTTCTTAATGAAGACCTGGCAGATGTCAAAAAACAGCTTCAGGTAAAAAATGAGGAGTACGAAGTAGACCTAGCAGAGCTCAGGACTCTCATGAGGATCGAGAAAGACCACTGCATTTCAGAGCTGGTGGACAGGCATGAGGAGGAGACTGTTTCGTTGCGCAACAAGCTTTCTGCCCTGGAGCAGAAAGTCCAGGATGCTGAGAGGAACCACGCTGAGCAGCAGCAGAAACTTGAGCTGGAATTAAACCAGCAAGTGGCTGCTGTACGTGAGGAAAAAGAGAAGCAGTTGAAGAGTTTCCAAGAACTGGAGCAAGAGCTGAGGACTGTTATCAGCAATTTACAGGCAGAAAATGACCTCCTCTCTAAAAAACTAGAGCAGCACAGGCAAGAGGTCGAGAAGGGTTTAGAGAAAGAAAAGGCCGCTAAGGTTGCATCACCAGATGCCTTTAAAGAGTTAGAGCAGCAGAAGGAGGAGATGGAGAAGAGACTGTTAGACAAAATTAGACAACTTGAGAATGAGCTTCATGAGAGACAATCTTCAAAAAGGTAAAATCACAATAACAGACACACCACATATAGAACTTTGTTTTTGATTTGTTTTTTTAAGTTTTAATCTTTGATTGTAGTAGATTTGCCTAAATGTACCATATTTACACAATTAAAGAAAACCTTTGTTTAGTTATGAACCAGTTCATTGTACTGTTGAATAAGAACGAACTTTAACTATTTATTTTGTTTGTATGTACTTGCATGTCGAGAGAACGCGCTAGAATTAAAGTTTTTCTGTATGTCTTCCAGTAATGAAGGGCTGTCTCTGCATGCTGAGGGCCGAGCAGATGTTGCAACACCTCTGTCTCTAGACTCAGCACTACAAGAGCGGCTACAGCAGGAAAGGGCCTCCATGCAGTCGCAGATAGAGCTGCTGGAGAAGAAGAAGAATGAGGAAATGCAGAATCTCAAGACATCACTAATTGCCGAGCAGCAGGTTTGTAATTGGCCTCTAAATGGGCTGGAAATGTTCTGTGCTTGTGATGTTCAAGTGGATTTGTAAAGCAATTTATGAGAGATTATGCCACTGATGATATATTGTCCCACTTATTGCAAATAATATGTAAATTGCTTAAAGCTAATCAGCACTGAATTTCCCTTTAAACAAATCTGATACGGCTACTGGCTTTGTTCACTCTGAAATGAACTGAAATGCATTTAATTTAGCAACATTTGGAGGTAAACAGAGATACTAACATTATGAGGAGCTTAACTGTCAAAACATCTTTCAATATAATGCAGTACATTTCAACCCACACAAACCTTAACCTTCGTAACGAGCATAAAGTTTTTAATCATGACCTTTCCAACCTCAAGGAAGGCTTGATTGCAGCGTTGATGCGTTAGGGCGTTTTCACACCTTAGTGTGTTTTCTCTCTTATAAATATTGGAGACATTTTTAACATGTAGCACTTTCCCCTTGGTTTGGTTTTGCTTCACACAGAGAAAAATTCAAGTGCACCAAAAGAGTGTGTCTACTGTGGGAGCAAAAAAAAAAGTAAATACAGGAAGTGTGTTGTGCACCGCTGCTGTTGTTACAGTTTCTGTGACAGGGGAGAGATAATTTTATGATGCAAGTTAACCTATGCGGGTTGGTCGTTCTCCTGATGATAGTTTATTATGTTCCATTACTTGAGCAGTCACCCCACTAAATTTCTATGACACACTGTGTGTCTTCGTGACTCCAGATTTATTCACGATTCATCCTGCAGCATGTTTTAAGTGCTCAAATGAAAGAAATTAAAATCTACACATAATCAAATGCACTCAATTGTGTTTAATAGCTTGATTTGGTTCCGTACACTGTCTCATCAGGAATTCCGCACTAAGTTCGCTAAATGATCAGCATTGAGACTACCTCTTTTTGGGAGTCTCCGTGCAGTTGTTTTGGTGCACATTTGAGTACAGTTACTGTCTGTTTGATTTCAGTGAAGGAGGGTCTTTGTGCAGAGCGCAGGAGGCACCATGTGCTACAAAAAGTTCACCACAGAAATCTGCTGATTTTCATTTACAGCATTGAAGCAGAGCAAATAACATGATTAGAAACTAGGCGTAATGTTTATAACCTCAGTTTCATGAAGGGGAGACGCACGATACAACAGAAAGATGATAAATATTTCCTATATTCAACAATGTTGTGCTGAGCAAATCCCTGAACAGGTAATGCCCACTCTCTTGCTGTGATTACCCTGAGAATTACCGGCTGTGTTCACACCCAGGCTCACACGGACATTACGCTGACTTTGTGCTAGGGGGCTGGCAGGAGAAAGTCTGTGTGATGTCCGTGTGGGTGGATGCCAGTGTTTGTGTTCACACATGCAGCTCACCCGAGTAAAGTCCAGAGAAAGTCGGTAGTCCAGTTCATGCGTGAAAGGGTCTTTAGTATTCAGTAAGGTCTCCTTACAAATAGGCATCTGAGTTTATGTAATGTAGTGTGAATATTCTTTTTTCCACTGGGCGGCATAAATAAGGGCAAAACAAAATATGGAACAATTCAAATTTTAAACAGATTAGTAGAAAACAACTGTGACTTCTATGGCTTCGTGCTGATGGCATTTTCTGACATTACTTGTGCTTTGATAATATATTTTCTGTTGTCCTAGATGTATATTACATTTTTTTAATTCCAATTTTTTGTTTTCTAGACTAATTTCAACACTGTTCTAACTCGAGAGAAACTAAAGAAGGAGCAGATCATAAATGATCTCACAGAGCAGTTACGGAAAGTTACCCAACAGCAGGAGAAGGACAAAGGTGAGTGCTGTACATACTAGGACCTCTGAGAAGAGTGCTATGTGTAGTGGAGAAAAAAACATGCTGCTCACATCGTAAAAACATTGTTTTGCTCAATGAGAAGTGTTGACAAAACACAAGATGGTAATGTAATATTGCTATTATTTTACCTAAATAATGGCCACAATAGTTTGCTACTGTTACTAATTTACTATTACTATTTTAAGAATAGTCAGTCTTTGGAGTGATACAGATGTTTTGTATTTTCATATTTGTGCGTGTTTGTGTTTTTTATTTGTCTTCGATTATTACAGCTCTGATAGAGACTCTCTCTGAGGATCGGGCTAGTGTCATGCAGGAGAAGAAACACTTGGAAGAAGAGCTTAACCGCCTGCGCAGCACTGCACTGGTCTCGTCTGCCTTCTTCACTCCCAACCCAGCAGCTCAGGAGGTCTCAGAAGCTGGAGCAGCAGCAGCAGCAGCAGCAGCTAGAGCTCTGCCTGTTGCGGGGGCCTGTTATTCTGAGCCCATGCCTGAAACCGAAAGACTGGCATCTGTGGCAACCATTCGTGATGATGAACATGTCGATTCAGCAGTGGAAGCCAGCATGGTGACAGTCCAGTAAGCATCTTTTCTCCAATAAACAGTGTGTTTATGATAGACTGAGATGTATTGTAGTAGTGATTGTGATCTCCTAGATACAGTTCATTGTTTACATGCAAACAAGAAGCTGCGTCTGGGCAGAAATCAGGTCAAGGTAACACACAGACTTCTTGATAAAGGCTTATGACATTCATTTAACTAGGGACTGTTTTTTTCTGTACTCCACTTTATTTTTGAGCCAAGGTTTACCAATTTTAAGCACAAAAGAAATTCTTTTAGTAATATTTAATAGAACATTTTTTAATATTTAAGATTTAAATGTTCTGAATGTGATGACAACCTGCTTTATATAATAACCCCTCTGTGAACTGTATTACTTTGTGCCAGTTGTGTCATTTGTGTGCACAAGCACATATGTAGAAATCCCTACTTAAATCTTTTGTGTTTATAGTAGATAGAAATATTTTTTGTGAGCTGGGCTCTAACATTGGTGAAGTATGTTTCTCTTAACCTGCCTTATGTTTAAGAGATTGGCTTACTGCAGCGTATAGTATGTCTTGTACAAACAAAGTAGGCAACTGAACTGCAACATGCAGTTTCTCTCTTCTATGGGATATTCTCATCTTAAAATACTAAATACATAATGAACCACCTACATTCATTCTGCATGGTAACTACTAGTAGAACTGGTGCAAGCAGATAAGCAAATACAATGGCTGGACTGTTGAACAGGCTGTAACATTCAGTTGCATTCAGATAAGCCAGGCTGCCAAGTATTTAGCAGTTAAAAGCAGTTTTAAGGTATGTTAAGTCAGTCTGTTACTGCAGGTGAGGGCTAGAAATGGTGCTCCTGTCACAAGGCCTGGTAGATCTATGACTACTATGGATCCATACTGTAGATAGGACAATATATACCTTTAATACTAGGCTACCATATAAATGTTCACCAAACATCTAGCAAATATTATAATTGAAATGGCTATGTGCAGCACACATTTCTTTCTCTGCATATTTCCCATATACCTACAATATACCCTGGACGAGGCTGCATGTATAGAATAGGAACTTGTTATGTTCTGGTTAAATTGCTTACTAGGCACAGAAACAAATTTGAGCTTTATTCAAGAAAGACAAACATTGTGTACAATAGCCAAAAGTGGATGGACAGAGGACATTTGACAGTGGAAAGGGATCAGGCTAGGATCAGACAGTGTAAGTTTTTTAATGTATTGCTATTAAGATCTAAGTATTATGTACTAGTTTTTTTTGTCCACATATTTCTGTTTTACAGATTTTTCTTTCAGACAGCAATTTTGAATGATTTAATGTTTTTTCTCTTACAGTGAAAACCTTATGATTTCAGAGGAAAAACAGAGAATTCTCTTACTTGAGAGGGTAAATAGAAACACTGTATCCACAACACTGCATGTGATTGCATACAGAAAGAAATGTTTTTGTGTATATGTGTAATCAATCTGATGTATTTTTCAGACTTTACACATGAAGGAAGAAGAAAACAAGCGCCTAAGTCAAAGACTGGTCAGTTCATTATTACTATGTGCTATGTAGCACCTCCTCCACTAGGTGGCAGTAGCATCAAAGAATAAAATCCTGACCCTGGAGGCCAAAGAGCTTGGTTAAGAAAAATGTATTTGAAGGAAGGAGTCAGTAGAATGAATATTGTAGTGAAATTGCATGTTTGAAACACATATTGTTTTAATTTTAGAATTAAACTTATGTTCAAACTGAATCTTTGTTTAATTTGTTGTGAATCAAACCCTGATTGATTCAAACGAATCAACAAGGACACAAATTAGATTATTTTATTGTATAATTCCTCTCAAAAGGGTAAAAGTACAAATACTATTTATTGCAAATGTCCAATCAGACTAAATGTTAAAATGTAAGGTTTTTGTATATCTTTTGTAGTCAGATCTGTTAACTATTGTCTGTATCGTGTAACACTGCTCTAATCCTTTTCTTTATAGATGTCTCAAAGCATGTCGTCCGTGTCATCACGGCATTCAGACAAAATCGCCATCAGAGAGTAAGTGAATAAACACATGGCCTCAGCACATGCTTGTCGATGTGATTTTCTTTTTTAAATAAAACTAACCATCATTACATGCCATATAATACATATTATTGTATAATAACACTTTATTTGTTTTTTTGTGTTTGTAGTTTTTCTGAACTCATCCATTTACCTATTTGTATATGTTTTTATGCTTCAGCTTCCAGGTAGGCGATTTGGTTCTAATCATCCTGGATGAAAGGCATGACAACTACGTGCTGTTTACAGTCGGTCCCACCCTCTACTTCCTCCACTCAGAGTCTCTCACTGCACTGGACCTCAAACCAGGTCAGCCTCGCCCCAAACCACGGTGCTATAGTGTTGGAATTTATTTTGTGAAAGAGATCTCTTTATGTATAAAATGTCATATGTCACCTGTGTGTAGTACACTAAAATAATTTTTGCCATAATCTTGTTTATGTTGAACATTTCAATTTGTTCAACAAGTCATTTTGTTTGTGTTGTTTAGCATCAGGGACCTCAAGGCGGCCGTGGGTACTTGGCAAAGTGATGGAGAAGGAATATTGCCAGGCAAAAAAGGTGCTGTATCAGTTTCTAAATTTAAGTTTTAACCTTACAGTATAATGTTAGGAACCATTACACTGACATATATGTTATATAGTCTGGGAAATCTTTTTAAAATTCTTTAAAAATGTGTGATGTTTTTTGATTTCTATACTCAGTTTAGCTAATTATTTTTATGTAACTTAAACCGTATCAGATATGCTGTAATGTTTATGTATTCATGGTTCGGTTTTTCTGTCTCATCAAGCTCTTTTTCCTTGTCTGTTTTCTTTCACCAGGCCCAGAACAGGTTCAAGGTTCCTTTAGGAACCAAATTCTACAGAGTGAAAGCTGTTCCATGGAACAGAAAAGTATAATAGCCAAGTAACGAGCTAAAATACGTATTTATATTGCTTAATTTTTGAACCGAACTTTACATCATAATTCATAACTTGAAAACTGAAAGACCTTACAAGTGGAAAGAATTAAGATCATGCTAATTTGAGTTTCAGTTGAAAATCCACCATGCTACCATGTTTTTGATTTCTTTTAAACCCAGATTTGTTATTGTGGACCAAATGCTATTAACCTTATTAGGGCATAGCCCTATACACTGTGGCATTATGCCATTTGACCTGTGTGTAAAATTGAACAAAATTTGGATGTTAAATATTAGTTCTCATTATCAGCCTTTGTCCTTTTGTGGAAAATACTGTGTCATTATCAGCATAATTAAATGAAAATATACATTTATTATAAATGTTTATGGAGGAATGTTCATGGCATGCATATTGATATATTTTCTTTGATTTATTTATCCAGATAAATGTTGTAGTTGGAAATGTAGTTAAAGCTGTTTGTTACTCACAAAACAGTATGGCCCTCTGTCAATACTGAAATGTACATTATGGCTGACTGATGGAAACAGTCATCTTTGCAATCCTGGAAATGCACTTTCAAAAACAATGCTTTTGTTGATTTGAAAAGGGAAGTCATTGAGCTGTCAGAACTAAGTAAATATATCAGCACAAACTTCTCACTATCATAGAATATTGATATGTAGAAAGGAATACTTTGTGACTGTGTTTCATTATCAGAAGACATTGTACATTACCCATCAAATCACACATGTAACAATAAATGACTGTATTGTAAAAGATAGAGTTTTGAAACAATAAAGGATTGATCCCAAAGATATTCTGCTGTTTTGTGGTGAAAAATATATTAGATACTAAGAACTGTACTAAATCTGTGTGATGCTATCGAACTCACCTTAATATTGTTTATTGGGGGACAAAAACTATTACACCGATGGACAAGTAATTCTTTTAACCAAGAGCTTAATTGTCTGCTGCAAACTAAGATGTTTGCGTTAACTAATGAAAATCCCCCTCATAATATTATTATAAAACAAAAAAATGCACATTTGTCACTTCTAACTTGTATCCTGTATTGTAAATAGCTTTTTAATGATGCTTTTAAAATTTGCTGGGGGATTCAGGAGTCAATGTGGAATAGACAGTATAGTGTATTCATTTGATTTATCATTTTTGCTTCTGTGGAAACATTAATGTTGGCACACTGCTGCAGGAAACAGACTTCAAAAAGGCTTCAAATCGGGGCCCAAGAACGATGCGGCCCTCATGGAGAAGGAAACCCACCAACATCACTTTCCCAGTTCACAGCGGGGAGCATAGCAGCTCTCCGCCGAGCACTCTCTACCATGTGGGTCTAGGGGTGTTTTAACAATGTTTAGCTCTATTTTCTCCATTTAGCATAAGCCTGTTGTCACATTTGGATGGCTCCTTCATAAATTGATGGTGTGATTCCTACAATTTCGGGACAGGCCTGAATGACAAAATATGCAACACAACATTCGATACCGAGGTGGCTGGCAAGCACCAACCATGTGCACTGGACAGGCTCTTAGTGTAAATGTTTACAACCCCCCACTGAGCTCAGTGCTGCTGAGAGTCACTCTCATCAGGCTGAATGGGATATAACACTGCCACGTGTAGTCTCTAGCTATTTCCACCATTAAAAATGCCTTTGACTTGCTGTCAAACTTCTTTGTACAATACATAACTACTTATCTTCAGTATCATGAAATTGGCAGTTGTCAAGCATAGCAAGTTACAATGTGGTCTGAAGCTTTGTTTCTGTTTTATACTATTCTATCAGAAGTTGTGATTTAATTTAACAGTTTTAATCAGTTTTTATGTGCCTATGTACCTATGAAAACTAAACACAGAATAGAAAGTGAAAGTAATAAGCCTTAAAATATAAATTATAAGTCCTACAATATATCCTACAGTATATACACACACACATGGACACATTTCATAAATAAAATTATTTTTTAAAGTCTTTTTATTGATGTATGTTTTTAGAGATGATCTAAAAGAAAATATTAAATTTGCAAATGCTGAGTTGAATTACCCCAACAAGAGCTTCTTTCAATGGATGACATAAAAACTAAAAACTAA
>OMLM01008695.1:0-30829 GCA_900302695.1 Helostoma temminkii
AATGCTGAATTGAGTCTTGCACAGAAAGAGAATAGTTTTTCAAATAGAGCGACAGTGAGAACATTGTAATTAATTAGTGTGAAGTCAGGAAATAGAACAGTCAGATCCTTCTGCTTGGCCTTCATCAGTGAGATAAATTTCTTCTTCACTGAGGACATTTGTTATAGATATGCATTATACTGTAACAATCATGAAAGCTATTGTTTCTCCTTTTCCTTGAGGCCAAACGAACTAAAATCCGATTATTCATATGTTGTCAACTATTTAAATAGTTTCAGGACTGAAAAAGAATCAGCTCATTGGTGCTCATGGTGATTATCTACGTACGCAGCAGTTTTTAATAGGTGATAGCGGGTGTGAGCTAGTTGTGGTTTAGCTCGTATTTTGACATCAGTAGTGTGGCTTGGCTTTAGAAGTAGAGATACAATATGTGTTGACTATTTACTGCTTGGGACGTGGCCAAACGCCAGAGAGCCCCATCAGCCTGATAGCGCTTAATCACACCGTGTAATTATATACTGCAGAATTCAGACCATCTCCCGATGCACCACAAGTAAACATGTTGGAGACAAAGCCTCTCCCTAAGACCGGAATTTCCAATCAAGAATGAGGGCCATATTTAATTAAAGGCTGATGAGAAAATACATTTAATTTCAAGAGCAATTAATTATTGAGGCCTGTAATTGGGAACTCTGGGTGAGATGTCTAATGAACCAAATTATGCCTCATGACAGATGTTTTGACTTGCAGCATGGTTTTATTATGTCACAGTTTTGTAAATTGCCACATTTTTGAGGTGTAAAAATGTCGGGGGTATAAAATGGCACTATTTTCTCTGTGGTTGCTCATTCATTAGCACATTTGCTATATGTTCCTCATTTTAAGGTCATCACTATCCTCCTGTGTTCACTTTTATTCACCCTGGATATCTAGCCAAGGACGAAGCGATTGGGCCCGGAAAGTTTTTTACTGCATAATCCTCCAACCTAGAAAAAGGCTGTGTCTAAAAGAGATTTTACTTGTTTGTCTGTCTTCCTGTACTTAAGAGTATTGCTGCTCATCCCAGTGTAATATTTGCATCATCTACATTTGGGCAGAAATTATAAGGAAATACTCCACTGCTTTTATTTTTACTGCTTTGAACAAGTGTATTATTGTTGTTGTTACACATGTATGTGTTAAGTACTAATGTTTGGTAAGGCAGTTATAGCAATGGCAATGAGCCCAACAACTGATACATACAAAATAGTGCCAGAAAGTTAGATTTTTTTTCCCCTTTGTATGTATGTATGTATTAGAAGAAGTTTTTTTTAGTGCTGTGTGCTGTTCACCTTTCAAGCTACAGGAGTGTAGGACACATTAACATAATATGCCCATATCAAGTGGAAATTAAACAATATGCATCATTAAGCTCCTTAAAAATGAAGCTGCATCTACATCTCCATCTACACAAGCTAATCATTTATAAAATCAAGGAGTCGTATTAACTTAACGTAGCAGTTGTTTTGATCCTTTTGTGTTTTACAGTAAATAAAATTATGCCAAGTTGTGTATGATGTACTGACAGGAGAGTTATAATTAATATTACAATGGTTTACTGATTTACCATGGCTTACTGTGAAAATCAAAAGAAAACCCAGTACACAGTATTTACTTATATTGCAAGCAAATAACTACTACCAAGTGTGTATACAACTACCAAGAAAGTATTCACATGTTGAAAAACTTGCATCATTCACAAAACCCAAACTCAGGTCTGACTTTGACCTGTAGGTATTGCTGTAGTTTTGATATGGTAGGTGTGCAGAATGGATTATTTGGGATTGGCTGCAATAGACAGAAAGTTGTTGGACTTTTAACCACATAAGAATTAGATAAAGTTTTTAAAAAATCTTAATCTAGCAAAACAACGCACACTTACATCTTACATATTCACACATTCCTCACTTTTTAAAATTGGTGTGCAAATTATAATTACACACAATATAATTATAATTTGCATGAGCTATGCACGAGCTGTGATTTACACCATGCTATAGACTGCCGGTGTAAGTGAGATATAAATGTAGTTAGGTGAGACATGAGCCATATTTAACACCTATTTGTTTTTTAAGAGATTCATTAAAACATTAATTAAATCTTCTTTTTCTCAATTCAATCCATATGGGTCTGCTTTTTATGCAGTGTTTTTAAATACATCAGTATAATTTCGCTCACAGTATTTGATTATTCTGACCGCTACAACAAACAAAAGAGGTTTATCATGGTTGAAGATAGAAGCACAGGAATGCTGGAAAATGACCCACAGCAATACTCGCTTGCTTCCTCAGACTGGCTGAGAAGCCTTCTACTACAGAACCTGTGCTTAATTGGCTTGACCTAACTTTCTGCCAAGAGACAAGTGAAATGAGAGAACAACATGGTTAGGACGAAATGGGTGATGCTACAAAGTGGCATAGTCATGACAGGTCAGTGGCATCGCTGGAATACATACACAGTTTGTCTCCGCCAGTGTCCACCTCTTTAGAAGTGCCTCGTTATTCTTACAACCTGTCTTCATTTTGACCTAATTTGCAGGGTTTGAGTGTCATTGAACACTGTCTGCAAAGTTTGAAAAGCAAGCAAAACTAAATCAGGATGGTCTTCACTGGCTCAGGTCCAATGCTCTGCATATCAGAGATACCAAAAAGGCGCTGAAGTAAATCTTTAAGGATGGGAGTGGGAGGCGTTTTCAACCATTTTCCATTAGAGGCCTCAGGGATGGATGGGATGAAGAGCGAGGCTCACAAAGACATGATTACTAGGACACTTGGAACAACACCCTGCCTGGTGACTTTGCGATAGTTCTGCCAGCAACATACACTGACTTTTTCCATTTTGCCAGTCAGTATAGAGCTACAAATCAAAAGAAATGCCTTTCTGGAGCTTACAAAATGACAAACAAAGCCATCTGTCTCTTCGCTGGTTGTCCTCTACTGACACAGTCACTTCCACATGCACTGGACGCATACAGAACAGATGCTGGTATTGCAGTTGAACTTTCATCATCTTGGGGAATGTTTGTATTGCATTTTCCCCGATAACTACACTGTTGCTACCTGTCTCAAACCACAAATCAAATATGTCCTTTTAAATAATTCAGTAAACATGTTGAACTCCTTATATATTGTGCATCATGACAATATTATTCAGTATCTTCCAGTCCTTTTTTCCTCCCCCAAAAGATGTTGTCTCGTCCTTCTGTATTTACTTGTTTCCATGGCAGACACATCTAGCCCATAAGTGAAGAGGACATTCTTGTGTGGTTTGAAGTGATTCTTTGTGTGGGAAAAGAAACCAAGTCAAGGAGACAAGGCTAAAAGTTTACAAAGTCATTAAGTAATTCAGACCAGAACAAACGCACTAAGATGTGAAAATACCCCCAAATTAATTGTTAATTTACTGTTTATTGTTGAAGGATTAACTAGATTGTAAGAACTACAGTCATGGTCATTGTGTTCATACTCCTTGTGGGATCCCTAGTAAATAAAAGTCTGTCCAACAAAGCACTGTAACTCCATTTGACTTGTGTTTCACCCATTTGATAATTAGAATAGTTCACCTGCCTAATTAGTCAAATACAAATATGCTTTTGAAGTAAAGACATTAAACAATATAGAAATTAATTGCACAATGCTTCAGTAATTATAAATTATTTAAATTTTTTAAATTACCTAAAAAAAAAGCACCATTTAAGCATGTTATGTCCTACTGGATCATTTGTTTTAAGTATTTAGTGTCTTAATTGTCTGGACATTTACTGAAGGGGTTATTGGTAACAAGAGCATTTCTTACATAAGAAAAAAACAACTCATTTGAAGAAAACAACATTGAAGGGACCGGAGAACTTTAAACTTTCAGCTTGAGTCTAAAAATCTAAGATAATTTCCATTCTTTATAATTGAATAGTGTAGTTATTTTCTTGCTTAAGAGCCTGGGAGAAACCAACAAACCGATAAAATAACTATATTGAGTTCCTGGGACGTTTCTGCTGACTGTTGACTTCTAACATGGCTTTTGCCTTGCTAAGCTCGTCTTGTCCATTCTCTTATTGGTGATCTGTCATCGTCAGCCCCTCCTCCTCTGCCCTGCAGTCTACTACCATTGTTACAAAGGACATTTCTTTTGTCGACCTTGTAAAATATAAGCATCCTTCATCCTCTGTGTTCACTTTGAAACACCTCTGGTGTTTTTTTTTCCTTTTGTCCCCTAGTTTAGTTGGGGAATGGAAAGGTACTGAAGTTGAAAAAATGACAGGGCACTGGGGACAGTCCATTCTGATTGTGTGGTGAGACAGATGTTGTCCCATGGGGTCAGCATAGCATTCGTCTTCAGATTTTACTGCTCAGCACTTTTTAAAAAATGCCATTAACCATTAAACCATGTATTGTGCTTTATTCTTTGAAATCTGCTTCCTGTTCCCCTATCTCACAGCTGTCACCTTGGGATAAAAACAAACTGATATTGGGGAGTTATTTTGCATTTAACTTTTTGAGTACTATTTGTTTTATTTATATATCATGCATTTAAAATTTTAACATAAACCAATTCTGAAGTAGTTTTATGTTTAATATTTCAGCCATGCATCTTTTTGGATTAAACTGGCACCTGCAGCCCATGCAGAGACAGATGTACCAGCTGTCAGAGGACAATACAAGTGGCCTACTTTTTCCTACTGACCTGAGCTTACCACCGTTAGGCAACACAGGTTTGGAAATACCTGACCGCAAGCCAAAAGATGACAGTAAGTGAAATAATACTTAATACTTCAATAAACCTAATTATTTTTTGAATTTTTTTGTTTCAAGATGATTTGCTTGACTCCCAATTAACTGTAGTACACTGTTGCAGTCGCATGAGAAAATACTGCATAAAAATAAGAAAAAAGTTTTTCAAATCTTTTTAAGAAAGTTTACAGATGACATTTTAAAGCTCAAGCTAGTTTGTTATTATTTTGTTATCCAGTTTCACATTGTACTCACTCGTCTCCATGGCATACCCTGAGCTCTGCATAGTAATCCTATGAAAGTTGTTGTAAGTGGGAAAGTGTTATTTGTTCCTGGAGGGAGAAAATGGGACAGCTTAAGGGACTGAGTATCCAGGGGCTGGAGGGGGATTAGCCACTCTGTCCCCTTCAGAACGGATGTGATCCTTTCATCTCCTAGCCTGGGCTGCCTTTCCTGGCAGCCAAAGAAAGCATGTGCTCACCCCACAGTACCAACTGCATGACTTGAGGAAAGTTTGCTGTTCAATTCTCACGTAAATGGGTCCAGATTTAAGCATGTGATTTGCCACTGGCAGACTACAATAGGTAGAAGATAGGACTATTACCATATAGACGAATCCAGGGGTTGTCTTTTTTCATTTAGCAGACAGCAGAAAGTGTGTTTAGCTAACAACAAGCACGATTGCAGCTGATCGTAGACCCTGCCTGGCAGCTCTGCTGATAGGAAATCAATAGCTATACTTTTGTAAATAAGGCTCATTCTGCAGTGCTGTCACTAGAAGCAATGATGAGCTATCTAGTGTTTTATCAAGGTGATGCTTATGTGTACATTTTTAAAAATTCAGTTTGGTTCTCAGTCTTTCCATCAAAGCATCATGACGTAGTTTAGCTTGCAAAACAACAACCGTTTATTTAACCATGAGACCCATTATCGCTAGTCTGAGCTGATGATTTATTTAAACAGCTGATGAGTACACCATTAATGTGCTGCATAAATAGATGCACACCCCAACATGTGGAAAATGGGCCTGTGTGTTGTAACATTATGTAATACCCACATCTTGAGAACGGGGAGCCTGTAGTGTATACCCTGATAAAACTCTGATGGCCTTTTGAAAAGACTGCCATCTGCTGTGCCACGTGTAACTTAAAGCCGTGTCTGCCACCAAGTCCTGGAGGTACTTTGTATGGGCGTCTGCTTTAGTTGACATCACTGCTGAAATTAGCTCATCTACATGGGCAAACAGATGTTACCATTTCCACAGAGTCTAATATAAGTTGTATTATAGAGCATATTGAAAGTTTTTGGCAGTGAAAATGCCAGGTACTAGCAATAGAGATCCCTCTCTACATTACAATTTTCACTTAATTACTTTGTCTTCATTTATAAATGCATTTTATCACAGAGTTGAAACAAGTTTTTGTTGTACAGATTTCACACACTATGTTTTTAAGCATGATTTTTTAGAAGTTTTTGACAATATTTATTTTAATTGTTTTAACATGTGAAACGATTTCATGTCATGATTTTAAATACCATTTATACTTGTCAAAAGGTAGATGTTCAGAAATATATTTCATCATTTCAAACAAGGATTTTATGTGCTATTTCAAAACAATCAACATGAAAGAACACAAGAATAGAGTTTAAGGACCAGAGAAATGTTGACTTGTGTTACTGACAACTGTTGGCAGTGGTCAGAGGGGTCATTCATTATTTTTTTCTCTCTGGTTGTCAGTGATGTGATTGAATATCTGTGATATGGTCAGACTATCATGCTTCAGCAGCCTCCTTCTGCCCTCCACATGCTGGATTAATGGTGTGACAACTTTGACCGATTTACTTTGTGTGCAATGCAGGCAAATTGGACAGCTTGTTCCCAGATGACAGCTATATAGATATGGGAGAGATTGACGTGGGGCGCAAGGTCGCGCAGCAGATTCCTCCTGGTATCTTCTGGAGGTCCCAAGTCTTCATTGATCATCCTATGTACCTGAAATTTAATGTGTCCCTCAGCAAAGATGCCTTAGTCGGAATCTATGGAAGGAGAGGTCTACCTCCATCACACACACAGGTACAAAGTACTTGAATGTTTTGGCCCTTGTTCCTACTTTACATCTGTTGTTTTGTGCTTTTCAGTTGTTTGATAATTGAGTTTGAAATCTGAATGTTTTGGTGACTCGCACATCAGCGTTTTCTAATCATTGTTTGAGTTTGAGATTATTATTAGAGAAAAAATTGTAAATGTGATGCTGTGTGAAAAAATTTACAATGCTATGACTGCATAGTGTAAGCATTCAGCATCTTTTTTTTTATTCTTCCTCCACCACAGAATATAAATTGGGATATTGTTTAAAAACTCTATCTAACCATGGAGGAGAATGTCATGAGTACAAACCAATTCATAAATCTCGCTATGTATTATGAATTACTTTGTTGCACAAAGGATTTATGGTAAAAATTTTTCCGGTTCGGTATCATCAATGAATCAAATAAAAATATGGGCTCAGGGGCCAAGAAAGGGTAATTTTTCTTTGCACTAATTTCATACCTATGTGCTGTGCTGAATCAGATAGGTAATGTTATTAATCAAATCTGGCTCTGTGGTTGAGTTTAGATTTCTGCTTTAAATGTAACTCTCCCACTTACACTCGGAAATACATAGCACATATGACATAACTCAAGTACAGTTGTCAAACATTGTGCTCAGTATGTTGATGATTTCAGTCTGTTAGCAGTTCTCCAGCCTGTCATTACCCATACATTGTTTATCCACCAGTTATATTTTGAAGGTGACGTATATCCAATGTGTATGCTACATGCTACATTAAACATCATGCTGCTAATACCGGGGTGCCAGCACCTGTGTGAAACGTACACTGGAGCAGCTGTAGAGTAGTGTTTGAATGTACAGCACAAATAGGCAAAGGCATCTTAATGTGGGGACCAACTTTTTATTGTGGTCTCAGTGTGGTCTCTTTGGTATTCACTGAGTCACTACTGATATGAAGCAAACCATTGCAGATGTTATTTGGTAAATAGCAACTCAAATATTTCCTCGCAGCTTTGTTTTTTTTATTCTTTACTTTGGTAGTTTTTAAACAGGCTTTCATATGAGATCTGTGGACTATGAAATTATCACAGCCTATGCAGCCCCATTGTGTGAAGACTTACTTAAGCTCTTCTGGAATTATGAGTTATTCATGTAGACCAAATGATGCTTTGCTATAAAGAGGGATGAAAGCATTCAAGTCTCATGTGTCACTCTAATGGCATGTCTGCGGTCCATCCATCAGTCTTTCTCACTTTCTGTGTGTCTGTCTGCAGTTTGACTTTGTGGAGCTCTTGGATGGGCGTCGGCTCCTGGTCCAGGACATCCATGGTTTGGAAGGGCCTCTGGGTATGCAGCGGAGCCTGGTACCCATCACCACACACGACACAGGATTTATCCAGTACATGGACTCAGGCATCTGGCATCTGGCCATCTACAATGACGGAAAAGAAACTGAAACTGTCTCCTTCCTCACCACTGCCATAGGTGAGCACTCCGGGCATAACCTGCTGCTGAAGCCTGTAATAGCAATCCATATAATCCATATAATACCAGCCAGCAGCACTGCAGCAGCAAACAGCCCAGATTTGGGGCATGAGTCAGAGACAGTTTTTTGGCAAATTTTGATAGCCAAGGAAAGTGCAGGTTAATCAAGGTGAAGTTGAATATTACAAAAATCAGGACATCAGTGCTATCCTGCCATGCCCCTGAGTAGGGCATTGAGAGATCATAATATCCTCATTAGCCTGAGTGTCTTCCGATCGAATCAGGGGTCCAGCTTCTGGGAACCATTTGCATACAATTCAAAGTATGATTGTACCCTCCTGCTAGTGCCATTTTTGATGACGACTTGCTCCAATTTTCATCTACTTTCCATATATCAAAGTTGGCAATATATTTCTCTCCTCTGACTTACTCTGTGTAGCACACAGATGTGTTTCAGACATACATCTTTCTTTGTGGAGGTGATTTTATTTTGTACGCTCCTCTTTGTTCTCCCTAAAGCGCCTTTGATTAGCACTGCTGTATCAAGCAAGGTGTGAGAGGGCCCGAGGTGTCGACTTTCACAGGCAAGGCAGCTGGGAGCTGTTCTCACATGCTCTTTAATTAAAAGCTTCTGGGCCAGAGTCCATCTGTGACAGGGTTTGTGCCAGGCAGCAGATCGATGAGAAGCTGTCCTCAACACCAATGTAACACCAAACGGTGACAGGCAAGAGATGCACTATGCCCCCCTGCTGTCCCAAGAACAGCTGTAATTCAATATTTAATATGTGATATGACACAAGCAGGGGAAGTCAGGGCAGCATGTTTACTTTTGCTTATTTCTTCTTGACTGGATGTGCATGAAGGCCTCCTGTGGTTTGCATCACTACATAAGGTATTCTTTGCAACGGGTGGGGATAGGATGGGGTGGGGCAGAGTTAGTCAGAGCTAGAATTCTGCCGCTGTTCATTTGTATCAGAGTTGATCTGCCCACAGGAGCTCCAAGGGAGGCAGAGGGGCCCTTTCTAAAATGGGTCACCGGTTAAGTGCCCTTCAGCAGAAATTGAATCTCACCAACTGCCTGAATTGTATTGAGCCATGGAGGGATGGGGTTGACCTTCAAATAAAGCAGCTCAGGTATAGAAATATATGTGAACAATATCTGGAACAGGCGCAGTGAGAGACACAAGCAGCTTTGTTTATAGCAGTAAAATGATTTTAGTGTTTCTGACAGCGTTCGTAGAAAAAATGTCTTCTTTTACCATCAGTGAGGCACCTTGTGTTCTTCACATGTATTAAATGAAAGGCTTGCTTGTTGCACATACTGTAGCTGTGCTATAATACATCTGGGGGGGATAGAGTGTCCCTGTCTTTAATCTGGGTTACTCCTCATTACTTGGCTGTGGCTTCATGGCAATGTGAAATGTGTCCTACTGATGTTTTGTATCACTGCCCTCTGGAGCATGAAGCCATTTGTCCTTGCTGCCTGGTGCCAGACATGCTTCAACTCAGACACGGCATGCAGGGGAGAAAAGCAAGGGAACGCAAAGACCCAGCACCAATGTCTTACTCTATATCCTTTCTCACTCTATAGCAGAAGCTTTCTCTGTACACAGCCACCCATCATTCAAAGGTGTGGACCATCCTCTGAGAGCATGGTAAGGTGCTGATTAAACCTGCCTATTGCAAGCTACTCTGTCCTTACCGACTGGAGAGGTTCACACAATAGTTAGCTCCCCTGATATGAAGAGTAATGAATTTCAATGAAGCTCTGCTTGAATTCATGATTTATGTGTTGCCTGTGTCGAGTGTGTGGCTAAGAGATATTCATGGCCTCCCTTCCCTGCTCTCAGAGGAAACACGCTGTAGACATGGAGAGTGTAGTCTAGTAAAGTGCGCCAGTATTCAGAATAGGACCAGTGCAGTTAACTAAAGAAACACCCATGATACACAAAGATAACCTTAATTAAAGCCACATTGCTGTAGAATTGTTCCCCACTTAATCTGTCAGTTGATTGCAGTTTTAAGTTGGATCTTTCACTTGCTAGGTGAGCATAAATTACAACCCCACTTAGATTTTTGTGTCCCTGTGTACTGTATTTGAGCTGCAAGATTTACACCAGGAATCTCTCCTGCATAATTGTACTTCTGGGAGGAACTTGTAATGGCAAGTATGTACCCATACCACACCTTTTTTTCCCTATCCACCACTCCACTCTCACACACACAGACACACACACATTGGTGGTTTCCAGAGCTTTAAGCAAAAAGAATCCAGGTCTCCTGTTAGGTAGATGTTCAAAACCCCACCACACCTGAGGGTAGTCTTCCCTGCATCTCTTCACTAACCCATGTCAAAGGCAAGCATGCAATACAGAAAACATCAGCAGCATTTTCTCTGCTCACTGGCTACCCCTCTCTCCTTTCACTCCTGTCTCTGGCCTGCCTCTTTCTCCCTCCTTCTTTGTCTTTTCTCTCTGTCTTGCATTGCATCCTCAGTGATGATTGACTCTCGAGTGTAAAGGGAAGCCGAATCCATGGCTCATATTTCTAGCTCTTGTGGAACACAAGAGAGTCTTTGTTCAGTAATTTTTGCCTCAGAGCCTCTGCTGCCTGAAGGCAATGGACAAGATTGAATATTTTTCAGCACCATTTCAGGCTTAATTTGGTGAGCATCATGTTTCAGAATTCTGTTGGTCTTGAACACGTCAGAGATCAGGGGCCATGCTTATTTCTTACAAAACCAAATGTTAGAACATTGAACATGGTGGAAAAAGTAATTATTTTGCCAATGTATTTGATTTACTTAGATCAATCAATAGAATAAATGATGGAGTGTGCTCTGCATGCTTTGTTGATTGTTTACAAAAATGCCCTCAATTTGTCAGGAAGCATAACATAAATGTATTGGTTTTTCATTATAGAAACTATGCAAGTCTATGAATGCATATATTTACGTATCCAGTACTTGGAACTAAATAAGAAACGGACTGAAGGCAAAGTTACCAAATAAACTTACAATAAAGAATTTAGTTATTGTAATCTATCTACTTATTATTAAGTACACAAAACACAAGATCATTTCAAAAAAATAACTTTCACATCAAGTGTATTGAGCTGTGATTAACCACAGGTGTCTTTACTGCCAGACCTGTTGAGTAAAGAAATAACTTGCATGTTAAAGCATGTTAAAAGATCTCAACGAGCAGGACATCATGTCGCACTTGAGGTCACAAAAGCAGCGGGACAATCATCCAAAACACACCAGCATGTCCACCTCTGAATGGCTCAAAAAATAAATACATTTAAAATTTAAAATAAAATTTTGGAGTAGCTTAGTCAAGGTCCGGACTTAAATCTGATTGAGATGTTGTGGCATGACCTTAAACAGGCAGTTCATGCTATAAAACCCTCCAATGTGGCTGAAATAAAACAATTCTGCAAGGAAGACTGGGCCAAAGGGTGGCACAACTAACTATTAGGTTTAGGGGGCAATTACTTTTGCACATAGAGCCAGGCAGGTTTGGACAAATTTTATATGAAATCACCATTTAAAAAACTGCATTTGGTGCATACCCAGGTTATTTTTGTGTAACATTAAAATTTGTGTGACAAACATGCAAAAAAAAAAATGCTGAACATTCTTGGATTTATTTGCATTGTAACCTGGCGTTGTAGAAGCCCAAATTGGGACTTGGATCTGTAAATGAATTCTCGCAAACATTAGTAACACTCAAAAATGTTTTGCAGTGAAACAAAACTGTTGACAGGATTGGAGCCTGTGCTTATTACTGTCATTAGCATAGGGATAATAATCAACCCAGAGAAAATGACTGGGAGGAAAATTGTTTTTCAAACCACATTACTCAGAAAAGCCACTGATTGCTCTCTTGCAGATTCAATTGATGACTGTCCCAGTAACTGCTTTGGGAACGGTGACTGTGTTGCTGGAACATGCCACTGCTTTTTAGGATTCAAAGGACCTGACTGTGGACGAGGTGAGCCACTATTTCAGTCATAATGTTTTTATTGATCTCCATGATTCAGATACATAACATTTCAGGGTCCTCACCAAATTATATTCACTATGTGACCACAACAAAGCAATTTTAAACATAGAATTACTGTTAATTGTAGATCTTTTCTTCATATCTTTTTTATTAAATAAAATGTACTGTTCATGATGATTCATTTTAACATCTCTATCTCCTGATGGAGTATTGTCTTGCATATAAAAGGATATTTTTATAGAGATGAGAACTTCAGACTATAGGGCTGGCTGTCTTGAATTTGTTTTAATATTTTAGTCAGCAACTCATTGTCAGCTCAAGGCTTTAGCACACACTCACCAGTCTGTAGTGCTATGGTTGGAAAAGTCTATTCAAATGGATGTATGCTGTCTGCTCTTTTCAAAGCGGCCTGTCCAGTGCTATGCAGTGGAAATGGTCAATACCTTAAAGGTCGCTGCATGTGTCACAGCGGCTGGAAGGGATCAGAGTGTGACGTTCCCACCAACCAGTGCATTGACATCACATGCAGTAACCATGGGACTTGTATTGTTGGAACCTGTATCTGCAACCCAGGCTACAAAGGGGAAAACTGTGAAGAAGGTAAAAGTTTTAATAAATGATGGTAATATATCCTCTAAGCACCATTTTAGCTTGTCAAAACTTCATATTGTTGCAGAATACTCAAAATGGGAACAGGTATAAAATTGGTATGGCTTATTTAACAGTCTGTATAGTAATAAAGATAGGACATCCTCTGTGAAGAGTGTTATAGCAAAAACACTTAACACTATACCTAGGTGACTTTTTCTGTATAAATCGTGGTTATTATGCATTGCTTTAATCGAAACAGTCCATTTATTGTCTGAAACTCAGATATTAAGTCTGATGTTAATCCATTAGAACTACACACTCATGATGCTGGATAAGGCTTGACCAGATAAGATTGAAGGAGCTATTGTATATGTCAGCTCTTGAAGGCTCTCATTTCAAGATGAAAAATGGACCCTTGGAGTTTGATAAATGGGGGTTTGTGACAGCTATAGGCCCCTATTCTATTTTGGGTGGAGTGTTAGCCATAAGGAGTGGAGGGGAATGTGGACGAGGGCCCTTTAACATTTTTACCTTTCTTCAGTGCGACCTTCAGCCACAATGATTAATTGCCAGGAGGGAGTTTCTTGTCAGTTAGCCTCTGATCTTTGTGCCTTGTGCCCAAACCATCTGCTAAGAGGCGGGAGATCCTGTTTGTCTTGCTATAACGGCCTTTATACCCGTTTATGTCATGGTAAAGGGGAGCTGCCATGGCATGGCCCGCTGCTCTCAGTGGCTAGACACTGCTCCTGTTGGTCCTCGTTTGCCATATGTGTGTGTACCATAAACAATATCTGGTAGAAAGAATGTTATTATTGTAATTGTATGTTCCCACAACGCTCCCAGAAAAAGTGAGTAGTCTTTTAACACTATGTCAAGGGAGGAAATGCCATTGATATATATCTAAAAAGCATTAATTTTGTCATTGTGTACTAATCTATATAAGTATATCCCATTTTCTGTTAGTCTCTCTGCTCGTTAGATGCTTATAGACTCCAAAGTGGGACCCTCACAGCTGAAAATTGGCACACTTTTTCATGAATTTCAGGCAGGGTCTTATTGCTGTCTAACCTCCCATTAGTGTCCTACAGGAGCAAATAAGACCCCATGTGCCTCTGCAGGTCCAACCATTCATTTTTATGACAAGTTTATTAAACAAAAGTTGTAGATCATCTCCTGTTAGCTTCCGCCAGCTTAAAGTAGCATCCCATGTACTTACTCTGTCATGCATTTTTAATAATTTTAATAATTTTAATAAATAAATGCAACCAAATTTTAGCTCCAACCTCCTGTTTGGCCTCCTTCAGTCAAAAGTTAATTAATATGCATTTGTATTTGCATTTTGTGTTTAAATAAAGTTTCATTGATTTCAGAATAAAGACAAAGTTTACTGAAGATCAGGTAGTTAAAGATATAAAATCTACACTGATGCATTGTACAAAAGGATGCACCAGAGGAAATCCAGTGCAAAGGTTCACTCATGGTCATCTTCAAGTAGTCTATAAACTGGAACTGAGCATGCTCTCCTGCATAGGAAGTCTGGCTGTTCCTGCAGGCCTTTCCTTACTTCACCCTGTTTTCTCCTTTACAGTCGTGGGTTTTGTTTTTCATCATAGCTTTGATTTTAATGAAACATGCTCCTATTAAGCTCCTTGCCCTCTGGAAGGAATTTTTGCTATAAGATGTTGGGAAGTGCTAGCAGGAACATTGGCAGTCCCTGAGGGTTTGCGCCAAAAGCCTCAGTGTGAAAAAACAGTAATTTAATTTACTTTTTTAAAGTCTGAGAAGGTGAGCTTCCTTGCATCATTTTCTGTGTGCTTTGCACATGTAAGTCATAGTCAATAGTGTCATTCTATTCGGGCTCAAATAAAGATGCCTGGTAGCCACTAAAAGAGAGTAACAGCAGCTGACTGGTGTGTCTAACATTGTCACTTTGGAACTGTTTTAGTGGACTGCCTGGACCCAACTTGCTCAGGCCGAGGGGTATGTGTGCAGGGAGAGTGCCACTGCTTTGTAGGGTGGGGCGGGCCAGGATGTGAGAGCCCCAGGGCCTCCTGCATGGACCAGTGCTCTGGACATGGAGCTTTCCTGGCAGATACCGGAACCTGCAGCTGTGATCCCAACTGGACAGGCCATGACTGCTCTACAGGTGAGTACTTCACTACCTCAGATGAGAGTAAACTCTGGCAGAATTACTTTTAACAGGCCAGTGCTGATAAATTAAATTTAACCACCTTTTGTGCATTCAAATGTAGCAGCTTTTTAAAGATACATTGTCATTGTACTTGTATTTGGAGTTTTATCATTGTTGGGTTCAAATAAAAATATTGGCTATAGAATTATTACATTTACTGAATATTTTACAATATTTAGTTGTATTTTTTTCTACTTCCACTATGCATTCATTACAGTATGCATATGCAGTTATTACAACAAGTAATAACCTTGACACTTCTGTCATCTCTGATAACAACCTTGCCTTTTTGTAGGAATTTTTTTCATTGCTTGATACAATATAACTTTGCTAATTGCTTGGCTTCTCATAGAAGTAAACATTTCTGATTATGTTAAAAGGAAATTACTGACATAAAAGCCTCAATTATTCACATCAATGATCAGTTGGAGGTCCACAGCTAGCAATCAATGTATTGTTGATTTTGGTCCAAATTTATTTCTTTACTGAATAGTTTCATTCTCAGTCTCTGAGCTAGCAGCCACAGAAAAAGAGGGAAATAGATCTAACCCGAGTTAATGCTCTTTCTTGAGTTGCAACTTTCTACACGTTGGCAAAAGGCTCACAGCTGATGATAGCTGTTTCTGCTTCCCGTTGTGTTCATTTTGTCCTTGGGGAATGTTCTCTCTTGGTAGTCAAGAATAGGGTGAGCACAGGATACAGCTTTACAGCTAGAACATACCTTATTGAGGCTCCGAGGATGAATAAAATGCCTTTACAATTTAGGTTCAGCTCTGACAGCAACCTGCCTGCTCACATTTACTAAAGAAGAATTTTACTGCACAAACCTCCATGAACTCAGTGGTAGATTGTTAAAGAGCTGTCAAATGTAGGTATCTAAAACCACTGGCTCACAGCGTTAACAGGTGCAAAAGTAATTTTTTTCCCTTTTCTTGTTACTGTAAAGCCAGCTGAAGAATTTCACAGCTTTCCAAACATACAAATTATCATATAAGAATATATTCATTTTTTATGGGTATTCTCTGGCAGATTAAAGCTTCAGATCTCTCAGTTTGATCAGTCCTCTGATGTGTTGTTAATCAGTATGTCAGTGCAGATTTTGTAGCCTTGAGCTGTTTTCATTTAGACAACATGATTTAGATTCTGAAAAAATATGCCTAAAATGAATGTACTCAGCAACATGAATCTCTTTATATTCTAAGCAGACACAATGACCTATTAGGAAATCCTAGGGATTTTGAGGGAAATGGGTAGTTAGTCTGAGTTTGCCTCGCATAGAAAGAGCTCTGTAAATGATGATGAGTTGTCTCTTTATCCTCCTTTATCTTGCTCATTGTAGAACAGTCTGTGTTCTGATATAGCACTAAGCTGGTGGTGCAGTAGTACTACTACCAGCCTATAACCTTGTACTCTAGAGGGAAAACAAAGATGGAAAGCTTTCAGTATGTCTTTCAAGATTCCTTAATTCCCCCTCCCCAGTACATTTAAGTCACAAAGTAATTTTCTCCTGTGGTTTTGGAACAGTATAACCCAGGTGTGCGCAGTTGGCAGTAATGATGTTACTAGCCATAAAAAAATCCCTGGGGTTTCGTGTCCTTTAATGTGTGTGTTTTTATGCCCTTTTTGCCATTCTCCCATCCAGAGGAAAGTTTGTTTACACGGTCCTTTAGTGCAAATGGGAACGGCCATCATGAGGATGGGGGTATCTCTCACTGTGGACTCCTCTGGCCACGGATAATGAGGGTTTGCCTGCAGGCTGTAATTGCATCTTTATCACGTTAAAGGTTTCGCCATTGTTCCAAGTGAACAGTTGTCTCACAGTCAGTCTGAGTCTGTTTTCTTTGACTGGTATGTGTTATAATAAATCAGAGAAAGAAACTGGTAGAGTCAGTTTTTGCAGTTTTTTTCCATCATATGTGCTAATGAAATCACTCAAGATTGAGTGAAGAGTGTTCATTAATAACTCCTTTTTAACTGTGTTAATATTGTTTACAGAGAATGTTAGAAGACATACAATCAACAGTTATTAGAAAATTAATTGATGAGCACACTTCTGTAGCTGAATACTGTTCTGATATGTGTATGTTAATGCACTTTATAAATGACTGATTCAAATTCTGTCAGCATAGCAAACTTCTAGATCAAAAGTCAGATGTAAAATTAGCATTTGTGTTGTTTAACAAAGTGCTAAACCGTAATTAGCGGTGGAGAGCATTTTTAAAAAGCTTTTAAGGCTTTTTAAGCTGATAATGTCATGATATGGTTTGTGGCTGACAGTACCACTCAAATTTAATTTGTAGCAATGACAAAATAGGCACTGTAAAGGCAGTAATTGACTTATTAAAAGATTTTACCTCCAGTTTGGTCCCCCGTGGTCATATTTGAATTGGCTTGGCTAATCAGGCAGGAATACATTGCTATTGTTCCTCGCTGCCCATACTGCTAAGTCTCTTTTATAACAGAATAGTTAATAAAGAAGTTAACATTTCAATGAGATTCATAAGTAATCTGTCAGTGTTTAATTTCTTTGAGCCTTCGTCTTGTCATACTCTCCCTCGAGTTTATGAGACAAGGGTAATGGCCCAGGCTCTATAACAGCCTGTCAGGGAGGTCTTTCAGCTGCCACACAATAGTGCCAGCCAAGCTTTACCGTGGCTCTGTCTCTCAATCGCCTTCATTTCAGGAATGTATTTCTTCCTCTGGTACACTATGCTGAAGTTGAATGAAATCAGCATATTGACATCTTATGCTTTGAATCTTTCTGTGGAGCCTTACATCCTACCTGGCAATGCTATGAAACTTGCACGTACAACAAAGGAAATATGGTAGTGGTAAAAATGGTAGTGCTAAGATTGTTGTGATTCCAGCTGTGTAATTTTTTCCCCTTGCACAAAAAACGGGGAATTTAAAATGACGAGAAGAAGCAAGGAGAAGAATAAGTCTGCTAAAGCTGCCACAATCCATGTCTTTTCTTTGTAATGGACTTATTAGATTTGTATTGTCAAAAAGGATTGCCCCTTATGAGGTGCAGGAATTTCTTTTCAGCTGCCATCAGACAAGGTAGTGGAGCGTGGCCGCCTTTCCTTGACAATAACTCCTGGATTTGTCTTTTCTTCACCCTTGCCTTGTCCCGTCACCGCCTTGTCTTCCCTTTCCATCCCACTTCCACCCCCCACCCTTCCTTTCTGTCTGTCTTCCCCCACTCTTTTTTCACCATTTTCTATGTCCCACATCTCCCACAGAGATTTGTGCAGCGGACTGTGGTGGCCATGGCATTTGTGTGTCCGGCACCTGCCGCTGTGACGACGGCTGGATGGGCACTGGGTGTGACCAGAGGGCGTGTCACCCTCGCTGCAATGAACATGGCACTTGCAAGGATGGCAAATGTGAATGCAGTCCAGGCTGGAACGGAGAACACTGCACTATTGGTAGGATTGGAAGAGGCTCTGGTTTGGGTGGGGGACTCTGTGTGTATATGTCTGTGTGTTTGGAAGGGGTTTGGGGGCCCAACAAAAGCATAGGCTGTCTGCCTGCGTGTGAATGAAGCGATGTGAGGGTGTGAGGGGAAGGGTCCAGTTGAGAAGAGAGGGAAAAGCATGCTTAATTGAATTTGTGCAACTTGGTAAAGCATGAACAGGTTTACTCAAGGATCTGAGGTTTGCCTTCATGCATTTTAATGTGGGAATGTGCTAAGGTGTCTTTTCATTTCCTCATCCTTTTCCTCATCTCTTTCTTTGCTCCCTTTCCATTTACTATTAATTTCAAATGCTGACATGTGAGTCATTGTGAGCAGGTCACCCACCACTTTTTGCTGTATGTTTATACTAACAACTGTTTTTCTGCAAATGCATGCAGAAGTTATGTTTTCATGACCTTGGCTGAATGTCAGCAGCTTTCTTGAAAGCACACTTTAAAATACCTACAAAAAGTTTCAATAGTTTTATTTTTTTTTTACTTGGGTCATTTAGTGCGTTGTGTTTGGATTTCATATTTATATAGTATCACAGTGATTCATAGGTGTATGGTAGCTCTTTCTATTGTTAAAATTATCCTCAGAGAGAATGGTTCAGAGGTAGAAGGAGCCAACAGAAGCTTGCAAAGTGTATGCATCTATACCTTATATTATAAATGTACTTTCAGTATGTTTCAGTCAATTTGGAGTCCCTGAGGAGATGGCATTTTCTTTGTAAACATTTGTTTGTCATAAGGAGATAGTGACTACAATTTGTAAATACAAGCAATAAACAGACACAGCCAAGCTGTTATCATAAGCCGTGGCTGACCTCTCTCCTCCGTTTCAAATGCTGTACAAAGAACGGCGTAAATATATTTTGAGTTATAGTGATGATGTCCTGAAGTTAGACAGTGTTATTGCTGAGGTGTTTTAATGTAGTAAATTTGATATTTTCTTACCTGGACTGTCAGTCCTACTCAGAACATTGGAGACCATTCATGGGATATGCTATGCAATGCATGCTTGCAACTTTGCCATTGTGCCATCCCTGTGTTACATCAATTCTCTTCTCTTCTCTTCTCTTCTCTTCTCTTCTCTTCTCTTCTCTTCTCTTCTCTTCTCTTCTCTTCTCTTCTCTTCTCTTCTCTTCTCTTCTCTTCTCCCTAAGTTGCTCACTAGATACTAGTATACTATAAGTAGAAGTGTACATACATAGTTTTTTTGGTGGTTCTATCTATAATATATCTATAATATATCTATCTATAATATAGGGTAAATTATTCCACTTGAATTTTACACAGGATACAATAATAAAACATATGATATGTTGTTAAAGGTTTAACTACTCAAAATAATACAGTTCTATTTAATTATTGGTTTATAGAGCACCAGATGACAACAGCAGTGTTGTCAATTCACTTGAGATTACTTTGTTGAGATAACAATGTAAGGTTTAACACAATATACTAATACAACTATAAATAATATAGAAACCCAACAATCCCACTTGAGCAAGAAGTAGGTGACAGCAAAGAGGAAAAATACCTTTTAACAGAAGACAACTCCAGCAGAATCAGGTTCAGGGTGGATGGTCATCTGCCTTGACCTGTTGCGATGAGTGCAAAATGGAGAGAGAAAAGAACAACAAGCAACAAAAGAACAACAACAAGCAGCTTTTTAAAAAAGCTCTATGCCAACCTTTGTGTTAACGCTACAGTATTTTACTTGAAAAATAATACTGGGAAAAGATCCACCACAGCTTTTTTGCCTATCGTGCCCTAACATAGTAGTTTACTCATTATCATTATATGATTCAACACTCGAGCATTAGAAAGGATATTGGCTTTCTCTCCTACCTCTGCCAAAGCATTTCAGTGAACAGAAATTTACAGCTCCCACACATTGGAGTGAAGCATCTCAGCAGAGGGTTGGGATAAAATTTAAGAATGTTAGTCTTATAATGTAGGTGAAGGCTTTGTTTCATATTTGGATAGATGAAGATCATTATTCTCACAGCATTCTCATGCACATCTTGGAGTAGAGCTGCTCGAGTACAGAGCCGTGACTCAGTCTGTGAATGTTTAATATGCTCGCCTTACATTATTGATGGGCCTTTTATAAGAGCCATATTGAGATCCCCACTCCCTCAACAAGAATATTCCTTAGTGTCAACCATTAAGAAGCCAAAGATCTCAATTTAAATCAATTTTCATTATTGAAAGTTTTGCTTAGGTCCCAAGCTCCATGCTGTGGAGCACAGGAGTTCTGATTTGGCTCCACCATTGCCAAAGCCTCTTGTGATCTCATCGTCTATAGAGGTGTTTCAAGATTAAAAATGCTTTTTGTTGAACATCCTGACCTCTTGTACAATATAGCTTGAGAGATTTAAGATTGGGAATATGTGCATCAATCACATTGCTTTTGAAATACTCCCCTGAGGTATGTTCCAATCCCAGTAGTTGATAAATGGGGACAGATTGAAATGTTCTTTCTGAACATATCACTTTTTACCCTATATCTCACTCTCTTTATTTTCCTCTCTCGCTCTCATTCTCTTGTTGTGTTCCACAACCCCCAGTTTCCAGACATTTTTCGTCTTCAGCCCTCTCCTTCTGTGTTGAATCGTGTTTGTTGTGCTTGTAATGCATGATTTTGCTTCATGACTGTGCTTTTCCTTTTTTTTTGTTTTATTTATCTTTTGTAAACTAACACCTCGCCTTGCTGTCTTGTCATGGAAGTGGCACTGTTCAAAACTCCCTTATATGTCTTGTCTTTTATCTCCCAAGCTCACTATCTGGATAAGGTAGTGAAAGGTATGGCATTCCTCCTTCCTTCTATTTTGCCCTCCACCCATTGTAACTCCAGCCAGCATTAACAAACCATGCACACACACCATGCTCTTCCCCTACATTGACATATGCAAACACAATGCACCTCTTGTTGCCCCAAACAACTCATTCTAAAGATACCCACCTACCATCAACTTTTTTTGCCATATTGTCACATAGTAATTTCCACTTAGCACTTTCACACCTGGTGAGTCAAGTTGTGCATCTTTTTTACATGATGAATATTTGGTTTGTGTGCAGTCTTGTTTTCTCAATAGGGGGGGTGTTGAGAAAGTGTCTTCATAACCTCTGCCATGCATTATGGATGAGTGTGCAGCTGTGAGCAGGGCCTGATAGGTGCTGAGGCCGCATCCTCTCTAATTAAAAGAGTTCATGGTCTGGTTGGTGCAGGGCAAGCAGGGGGTGGAGGCTCTGCAGCATCCCTGTCTCCCTGCTCCCACTACCCTTTCTCATTCTCACTGTGTCCTTGGTAATGGACCACCTGGCATGAGAGTGGCTGCCAGTGGAGTCCTTCGAACACTTGCAGCCTCACGTTTGGAGCTGTTTCAGGCAGGCTTGGGCACGACTCAGCAGGGTGCTCCTTTCTGAAAGGGCTTCCAATTAAGTTGAACTGGTGCCAACAGAGAGCGGATCTTATTTATCCTTGTAATAAACATTTGGCGCTTACTTATCATCTGTCTCCACTGGTCTAACTAGAGTTGTTTTGTCCATTTGCTCAATAAAAAGACAGCTAATGCCCAAAAGTGTCTTTGAGGCAAACAATTTTCTAATTGCATTAACCTTCAATAGTGAGTTCCTTTCTTTATGGAAATGCAAATAGCCTGTTTATTTTTCTTAAATTTTTTTATGCCCTGCAGTTTATGCCCATTCTTCAATAGTCAACAAGCACGTTTTGTTATTTGCCTTATTTAACATGCAGCACATTCTAAGGAGTTTTCTGCTGTTGAACAAAAACGCAGGTTTCTACTCCATAAAAATATAATTGAATTGAAAAAGGATTATTACATATCATAGGTTTTATGACTGATTTGTTAAAACGTGATTTGTTCCACTAAATCATATAGCCTTTTGTCGAAATTTCTTATATTGACAATTGATCAGAAAGGAATCACAGAAAGTTAATTGTACTATTTTGACAGATTTGTCAGGGTTCCAATAGATACACTCTTCTGGGAAATGTATTTGTAAATCACATTTTACAAGGTATAAATATACAATAACTAGCAACCATCTAATTTTGGCACTTATACTTTTTAGCTACCCAAGTTTCTTTCTCACGTTTTTTTCCCTCAGCTGATCTTTCTCCGTTTAGCACATGTCCCCCATCCGCCACACCCGTCTTGCTTCCTTTCTTACTTTGTCATCCTTCGTCTTCTATTCTCCCTGTGTGATGTAAGAGCGTCGAGACAGGCGCCCCAGCCTCTGTAGTTTAAAATGGGTCAGCTTAGCATTCTCTCTATCAAGGCAGCTTGCTAACAGTACTAACGGTGACAGACTTGTGTGTTTGATATCTGGAGATGTTACCTCTACCTCAGCCTCTGCTTCAACAAGGGCATACAAATCATAAGGTACCAGATAAATGCCAAACAGCCCTAGAAAAATGGGTGAGATAATCCAGTGATCCATACCCTTGTGAAG
Organism: Helostoma temminkii; assembly: GCA_900302695.1. NCBI lineage: Eukaryota > Metazoa > Chordata > Actinopteri > Anabantiformes > Helostomatidae > Helostoma > Helostoma temminkii. Next base: position 23,035 of record OMLM01008695.1, read on the forward strand.
ACCTATCCAGAGAAAAAGAGAGGAGCGTTTCACCTGCCGTTCTGCTCCAGCCTGCTTTTAACTCCCTTGGGGTCACATGCCTGGGAACACAGTTAGTGCAAGCAAAACACTTCCCTGTTTAACACTACTGAGCTCAGCCTTGTCCACTTCCTACTATACTTTATAGCATTATTCTTCCCTTAATGACAGAAAGCATACTTTCCATGAAGGGATAATTCCAGTGATTTTTAAGAAGACTCACGAAACAATCAGAAGAGCAGACTAGGTAGTAATATATATATCTTTGTCAAATGCTTTCCGTCTCTAATATTGTTGCATTTCACCCTTATTTACAGACAACATAGCAGTAATGTTATGATTGTAATTATGGTCACATTTGAAAATCACACAAAATAGATCAAATCATCATCAGCAATAATGCCAGAATATGCTTTACGTGTCAAAAGCTTGGGCAGACACACAAATTGCCATGTGTTTTAAGAAAAGATACATGTCTTCAGCTGTGTCATTGTGAAGGGGTCTTCTAATGAGCAGTTATTCTTACCCAGCTGCACTGGATACACATAGATACATGAGGCCAGTCTACTGTAGTAATGAGTGAATATTGATTTAGAAGATCCCTCTTATCTGATTTTACTGCAAAGGGATATTAGAAGCTTTACAAAAGGTTTATCAAATTAATCAACTTCAGCTAAGGGTCATTAAAGCCACCCTCACACATTTAAAATCTTAAAATAACTTTAGTCAATTGCTATCAGAGAAATATATAGCAACAATCCATTGTTTATATATGGAATTTACTGTATCTGTTGACCTTTAAACGTGTTTCATTTGATATTCTGTTCTGACTTATGTTTTTGTCCTTTTTGTTGCACAGAGGGCTGTCCTGGTTTGTGCAATGGAAATGGTAGGTGCACTCTGGGTAACAATGGCTGGTACTGTGTGTGCCAGCTGGGCTGGAGGGGCACTGGCTGTGACACCTCTATGGAAACTGCCTGCAGTGATGTCAAGGACAACGATGGAGGTAAAATCACAACACACCATAATGCCTTCTGACACAGGCCAAGCACCAACAGGGACTCTTGACTAGACAAGACCTGACTATAGAATTACCTACATTTGTGCTTGAGAATATACTGTACCAGCTTTATGCTTTCCAGGCTCAGTTGTACTCTTGTGCAGGTGAGGATGAAGAATGTCTTCCAGTCAGTCATCTGGACAACAGGTTTTTATTAAAAAGCAGAATAGCTGGCCTGAGGTCCTAGGCATGCACTGGCCCCAGGAGGAAGTCCCTGCTCTGCCCCCTAACTAGCCCCGAGCAGAGCCAGGCACACACACAGAGCCAGCCAGAGGGCTGCACCACTCTAGAAGCCAAGTGGGAGACGTGACTTCCTTTCTTTGAGATCTCATTCTGGGCTCGAGCTATGCGCTAGCATCCCTTATTTATGCAGAGGTTATTTGTCTCCCCATCACTGTGTAGCAACCACAGTGTTCTCAATGGCAAAGATGGGATGGTGCTAGGGATTTGACTGACTCCTGACAGCAGGGGTTATTTTTATCACCCATCTGGCCAGATAGGCCCCTGAAAGGAAGCATAGGGAGTCCAATGACCCACTTCAGCAAAGTAAAGTGCATTGCAGAGCTCTTCTTGTCTTATATTCTTTTATCTTTTAGACATACATTTCAGATAGAGAAGCACAAGCATTGCTCAAGGTTTTTTCTCTAGGACAAGATGTATGTGGCATGGCACCATACATGTAGTAAAACTGCCAAAATTAACAATGCCCCAGTGGATATCACATATATGCTGTTGTTGTTCTGCCAGGCATGTATCTCGGCTGTTGTTTAATGTGTGTATGCGTGTGTGTGTTTTGTTTGACCTTGTCAGATGGCCTAGTTGACTGCATGGATCCAGACTGCTGTCTGCAGGCAACCTGTCACACCACCTCTCTGTGCGTGGGCTCCCCAGACCCCCTGGATATCATCCAGGAGACACAGATGTCTTCTGCACAGAGCAACCTACAGACTTTCTATGAGCGGGTACGCTTCCTTGTAGGCAGGGACAGTACCCACGTCATTCCTGGAGCCAACCCCTTCGATGGCAAGTGAGTGACTTGTGCATTGCTACTATTAGACACCATCCATCTGTAAAATTTTCTTTTCTCTGCTTCATCATTTTTCATGTATTATTTACTTGTGAGATCATACATATATAGTTACTTATTTTCCAGCCGAGGATGGTCAGATTTGATTGTTTGACAGGTGTGTAGCTCAGCTATGCATCATAACTAACATCACAGTTTTTAAGTAATGACATTTCAGTGGAGATCAGAGTGGATATGATATTGATGCTGTGGATATTACACTGACACTTGTTTGCAACTCATACCAAACTGTCTGTGTGAGAAAGGGAGCTCTAGGCAGTCTAGACTCAAATGGGCAGGGATTTGTGGCATGCATAGTGAGAAGCATGATGGACAGATGATGATGGACAAATATACAATGTGACAAAAAGCAAGAAGCATTCCTTGGCAAGAAAGTCATCTCATATTCATGTATTGTGATTACTTTTACTGTAATCCATCTGAGGCCCACTCCCAGAGGCAGAGCTCACGACACCCCAGCCATGAAATCTGAGATGCTTTCATATCAGGCAGGATGGCTGTCAAACTCCCATAAGATTCATGTGCCTCTCTTTTCCTTTGTTTTCTCTTTTCATCTTTAATCACTTCTGAGGCTGTGTCACCTTATTTGCATCCCACTTGCTTATAGATGTCTCTCATCATGGCTTGTTATACTTCTATGAAACAGATAAAGAAAACAATATATATTGAAATTTTAATTTTTTGTCTAGTGGATTTTATATAATAGTGTCAAACACAGCAGAAAACTACAACTTTGTAGAACTTAGTTATTTGACACTATTCTTTTTTTTAATGATGGCATAAGGTTATGCTTTCAGACAAAACTATTTTTAGTCTGTTTTGGTCTTGAAGGCAAAAATCTATTTCAAAGGTGTGTCTGCTCAAAAAGGATCATTTCCTTTAGTATGATTTGCAACTCAACACATCTTAGTATTTCATGCTTGCTGGGATATGTAATAGAACAGTTTTCTAACCTAAAACTGTCCTTCTTACTTCATTGTTTGCAGTAAAACATATTTATATCTCTGCTCTTCGGCATGTTGCTGTACTGTATGTGTATGTGATAAAACATTACTGGTCATTCGGGTTTATAGTGAGAAAAGGAAAAAAAATCTACTGTAATCAAAGTCAAACTCTTCCTGTTTTTAAACTTTTTTTTACTAGTATCAGCCGACACTTGAGAAAAGCACTTGTAACACACTTTGTGACATTTTCTCTCATTGACATTTTCCTGGCTTTCAAGAACCACTCAACATTTTGCAGTTCTTCACTGGGCAGAGGAAGAGGTATAGATGGTTGAGTAATACTCTATACTACTTGAGTAATGTCTCTCTCTCACAAGAAGATGCAGGCATAAATAAGTAAAATGAAGAATTCAGAGATGAGCTGCAAGATTGGAGGCCTTGGCTCACCTAAAAATATCAGTGATAATCTATTATTCATGCTTGGTATTCATTCCCCACCCACTGACAGATATGTGCAGTTATGACAGAGGCCTCTGGGCTTCAGATGAGCCTTACGGGCACGATCACAGCATCCTCCTGATATGCCTGCCCTGGTCACCTGATCATCTCTTTATTGATCCACTAACCACTTCCTCATGCTAGTAGACATGTTGGACTGCTATTTCTGATGTTTCCCACCACAAAAAGCTGCAGAGGTGCCACTGAATAAAGCATCTGCTGCTGCATAAAACGTCTCAACTCTCCACTGTGACACATAATACAAGAGACTGCCAATGCCCAGCAGTGAATGCTGACTAGAATAGTAAACAGGGACTTTGTCCATGGAACAATTTGGGCAAAGATTGATAGCTAGCTTATAATAGCAAGGCAGAAGCTATTCACTTCATTGCACATTTATTATTTTATTTATAACTCTTTTATTAGCATTAGGCCATTAGTGTCAGAAAATCACTTGCTTGTTTTCCTCTCAGTGGGCTCTGTCCTTTTTAGTAGCATTGTAATATATTTGGAGACCTAGAATTGTATGTTGATGTCTCCTCATTTTATATTCTACAGTGTGCTAAGTAACATCCAGGCTGGGAAGGAGAGGGCTGCAGTGACATGTGTGTATTTGCAGCAGGGTTTACCCTATAATCAAGTCATTTACAAAAGTAATGATGTTGTTGTTGCCTCTGTGGTGATGGTACCATTCATTAGCCTCATTCATTTAAAGTTCTCTATACTTAAGTCTGGCTTGCAGTCTGAAATACTACTCTTCAGTGTAGGTCAAATGGAACATACTGTGTAACTACTCTATGAAGTTCATATGTGAAAGTTTTTGCACCAAATGACCAGTTTCATTAAAGGTAATGTGTCTTCCAGAGCGGCAAACCCGCTTTTGCTGAAACAAGCAAATTATGGTCACGCTGCTGTAATTAGATTTATGTGTTACTGCCTTGCTACAGTAGTTCTGACACTAAATGAGAGTCAGTTCGGAACTGGTTTTTCAAATGCAAGTTTATCTTGTCAGAAAGTTAGAGACTTTATGCAATAACAGCACTTACATGGCAAACTCATCCAATGCAAGACCAGTGGAGTCACCTGTCTATTTTTTACAACAATGTCTTACTTTGCCCTGTGGATAATGTATGATAAACTGGAGGTTTTAGATATTTTGACTTTTGTGAATCCTCTTGGTAAAAAGGAAAATCTCATATAGAGGGGGTGATTCTGCAGCCAGTGGTTCATGCCTTTGCTGCTCTTTCTTTGTGTTCTGTTTGATTTCAATATTTAAATCATTTGTCTTGGCAGCAAGGAATCATTTCCCCATGCGGTTTACAGAGGCAGGAAGGAGATAGTTCCATTTTCAAAGCTCTATCTGAAGAAAATGTGGATGATTGCCTGTTCAAACAAGGCTCTAAAATAAACTGTCGGCATGAATGATTAATCGTAGACAGTCAGGACAGGGCTGGGTTAACTTCAGTAATAATTTTATGTAAATTCATCTAGATAGATCTCGGTTATGGGCCCAAGGATTCAGAGCAGTATCTCCTTGCTTGTTTACAGTGTAGTGGTGGACAGCCAAGGTCTTCTGAAGGAGACCTGGCCTAATTAACATAAAACTAGGTTCCTGGGGACCAGGATAGTGTGGGGTGAATGATCTTGCCTCTGGTAAGGACATGTTGAGGGCAGCTACTAACATGCTAGTGTTAATTGTTTCCAGTACATGGCAGTGTTTAAGACCCAAATGTATTAAAAATAGCCATGGTCTAATGAAGAAGTGACAGTAAGGCATTTGTTAGGGGACACATTTTTGCAAACGACTACAGAAACGATGGCTGACCATGAGCTGAGGCTTGCTAATGATGAGGCCAGAACTCTACAAGGCAGATGTGATACAGCAAGGTCTCAACTCATCAGTTCAGTAAGATTAGGGGGTGAATTTGGATGACTTCCCACTATTGATTGGTGGGGACTGATGATCAGATCTAATTTATGCAGCTTCTGAAGACCTAGTGTCAGTCTGGGAATCTGTTGAGGTCTTGATAACCAGCCAAGCAAGTCTTGCAATCTGCAGTCCTATTATTTACAACTCTTGCACTCTATAATGGAAAAGATAAATCCTGTTTTTTTAATTAGAACAAAAGCAAACTAAAGCTTCCTTATCTCACTATCCTTCCATTCACTATAGAAAAACATTCTAGGAGTTTGTTTAAACTTAATTCTAAAGTATTACATTATTGTAACCATGTTGGTCTTTCCCTTACAGCCATGCTTGTGTCATTCGTGGACAAGTAGTGACCTCAGATGGAACACCACTGGTTGGAGTCAACATAAGTTTCATCAACAACCCATCCTATGGTTACACAATCACCAGGCAGGATGGAAGGTAAGAGCCCACTTCTTTTTATTGACACACAAACAAGAGATGCAATGCAAAGTCCATTAACCGCTACCTAAATATGTTTTACTGTGATGCGACAATGATATTTATTTTTCTTGTCAAATGCTGTTGTTTAGCTGTGCTGAATTTCAATGTTAAAAGAAAAAAAAACACAGTTGCCACTGCAAACTGTGCCGCCATTGATCTGCTTTGTGCTTTCATTTGGTCCAATTTTGGAGTTCTCGGCTCAATTCCCAGAGAAATCAAACAAAGCCCTTCTGGTACACTCATAAGTTATGCTTCAGTAGCAGCAGGGAGGGGAAAGAATAAAATATGCCAATTCAAAGCAGCTCACTGGGGCTATGAAAAATTGTGCAGATGGACATTATTTATTTGACAATGAAAGATTTAGAGAATTAAGTGAGACATTCAAGTTTAGTTGGTGGACCTGTAATTCATTTGCTTTGCATCTTTCTCTTGTCCTGATCAATTGATTGCTATTGATGCTATGGGTGAATTAATACTGGCCCTACCTTTAATGACTTATGTGGTTGCTACTTCCATAAAATAATGCATGCTAAGTACCAACAGACATCAATACCACTTGCTACTGCATATAACTGGGCAAGTCTTCTGCCTCTGCAAGAAACAAGAAACCTTGTCAATAAACTCAGTCTATGTTCTTGTTTCATTACAGTACCACTAGAATCCCTTTGGAGAAAGATAAATTGTTGTGGAGAGTTCTCTATGTGGCTTTCTTTGAGTGACTCCTTGCCAGCTGCTTTGGCAACAGGAGAGTTTCTCAGGGAACTCCAGACAAAAACCTCAGACTGATTTTGATGTGTTTCATGGAGTGAAATAGAAATACCAGATAAAAAAAATAACATTTTTGGTTATACTGCCTCAGTGTGTCTGAATATGTTTTTTTGAATAAGTTTAGACACATATACAGTACACTTGCAACCTGCAATCACTCTATCTCATAGTAGTTGGTCTAGGTAAGGCCATGTGGCAAAAGAAGACCTCTACAACAGCAGAGCATGAAATGGTGTTTGCTCTCCAAGTCCCACTTTATCCTGACTCTTTTGTCACTCTAAAGCCCCCATATTTCCTGATCTTGATCATCCTCGCTTCTGCTCATTCCTTCCATCTTGCTGTTAGTCTCCACTTCTTTCCTCTCCAATCTCTCATCTTCACCATCGTCACTTATTTCATCTCACTCCATCCTTTCATGCTCTTCTTTTTCTAATCTCCCACTGTTCATTAGCCTTTCTTTTTTGAATACTACTCTTTTACTCATGTCTTGTGCTTTCTTTGATCCCAGGTCTCATGTCCTTTCCACTGCACTGGCTCTCCTCATCTCTATCCTTTTCCCATTTACGTGTGTCCCATTTGTCTTATGCATCACCCTGTTTTTCCTTTGCAAAGCTCTATACTCTTTTCTCCCTTCCAGCATATGTGTAAACACTACTCCATCTCCCAGGTTCCCCTGTAAACATGCCCAGTCGCCTGCAACTCCCCTGCAATCACTGTAAACAGGCTCAGTGCAGCGTGAAATCAGAAATGCACCTGTTCAGCCACTTAGAAATGGGAAAGCTGTCTCAACTCATTTTTATGATGTGTTCTTTATTGTCCAAGGGCTTAGTTTTTTAAATTACCTTTTCCACTGTCTTGAAAAGTTTTCTGGCCTAAACAAAAGAGGTTAGTTTAGTTTCTTTACAGCTGTGTAGCCATTTTCTGACTGGATGAGCATCTGAACAGACTAATTTCCATTTATGCTTTTCTCTGTAATGAATAAACGCTGATGTGGAGCTTATTAAGTT
>OMLM01008696.1:3655-27000 GCA_900302695.1 Helostoma temminkii
AAAATGACCAGCACCATCCCAATTCACAGCACCCTACCCACCCCCAATCGCTTCTGCAAAGTGGAGTCTGATTCACCAATCCACACACAAACACACGCAGCTCCAGTCAGTAACAATAGCTCCAACACAGAAGCCATGTTCCAAACAGCTGACATTGAAATGTGCTAGTTTATGACCTCATTACAAAAGAACTGAGGACATCAGGTGTGTGTTTTGCATGAGATCACACTGAAACAACACCTATCAAGGGCTACTAGTGTGTCAAAGCTGCTTACACACACAGAAACCTGTTGCCTCAAGCAGCAAAGTGGCCAAGAATTCTCTAAAATCAATACCACAGGCGATAAAATCACACAAATCACAATACATTTGAGTGCTTTCTAACATCACAAAAACTCAAATATGAAAAGTACATTTTGAAAAACACACAGATCTTAATAGGAAGGTGAGGGAGGAAATCATGGCAAGGCATACTTTGTGTTTTTAACCATGAGGGGGGATGGGTGGCTTTTTAGATTGTCCCTCCTCCCTCTTCCTCTGTCTTTTTTTTCCTCTTCCCTCTCATCTTTGTTCAAGAGCTGCCCAGCTAAAACAAGCCACCCCCCCGCACTATGAACTACACTCTTAATATGTGAGTCAAAAGTCAGCAAGGCATTGTTACTGACTCGGAATTGGTGTGTTTACTTGAGATGTTGTATATTATTATTGTATTGTGGTGGTGGTTTGTGTGTGCGAGAGGATGTGTATGTGTTTGTATGCACATCAGAATGAGCGGAGTAAAGTGGACATAAATACATTATTAAACACACTTATCACGTATGTGAAATATTACTTAAACTGCACAGTATTCATACACTTACATATCAACAGTCCGACTTTTATTGCATTATTATTATACTCACACTTGGTGATTTGAATTAAATTCTGCAACTACTAATATTTAGGGAAACATTCATTAACATCACCATAATCTACCTTTTTTCTTCTCCCCTTCACTCTACTTCAAGTGGCTCTGGTGTGTCTCTTGGGTTAATGACTGCTGATGATGCATCAACGCAATTTCCAACTCCATCTATATGCTGTGGGTAGGCAGGGACACACAAAGCGCCCCACTGAAAACCTCTCTCTCTCTCTCTCCTTCTGTCTCCCTCACAAAGCCTGCATGCCCCTCATTTGTAAATCACTTAAAAGCATGACAAATGTGCATTGGAAGTTTCTGAGCGTCCCTCTTGAAAGCGCTTGCAAGTTTCTCATTCACACCGCTTTCTCTCATACATTGTACTAACCAGACATATAGCTTGGTGTTAGACCCATAGTTATTGTCGTGGAGTTGCTATGAACTTTAATATGCAGCAGAAAGTTTTGCCATAATTAAAAGGCAATTTAGAGTGTGCACCAGAATTTATCTCTACTCTCGATTCTACAGAAATGATGAGATATGTTTGAAGTTACTGTGGCAGATCAGTGTGATTTGGCTGATTACATTCTGTGTTTCTACATTCTGTGCTGAACAGGAAGGAGTTTTGTAATTGTGAAATGATTTGAGAGCAGGGAGAATGTTAGACTGAAATCCAAAACAAAGGAGTCTTGTCCCACAACACTAATCCCACAGGAACTTTTCTGCCGTAGACTGGGAATTACTGTGTATTTCAATCATGTGACGGCCCATCAAGCACAGAGGTTACAGCATTTTCTTGAATGTTTGGGTCTGAATGCAGTCTTAAGCTGATGGGCAGTGGCTGTGTTTTTATATTGAATTTTACAATGTAGGCTCTGAATGAAACATATTGTATTTTGGCATGTTAAGAGGTCATCTCATTTGTGCAAAAATGTGGAGAGAGGAAAAGGAGGGATGACTGTTTTTATCCTTAAAGTCTGGGTCATGACCTGCAGTAGTGAGGAATTTTTGAAGAGTCACAAAGGGGTCACTAATAAAGAAAAATTAAAACATTTGCAAAATATTTAGCAAGTCTACAGTGGAAATAATTGTGGTCAATGCATCACAACAGTTCAGTCTTGACATTATAACATCAAGTGGCAAGTGAAATGTTTGCAATTAACATTCTACTAGTAAATTAGATTGTGTACAAACAATAACGCCAGAATTGACATTGAAAGCTTGGCATTAATTATTTTTTCTGACCAATGTAGCATTTTATTATATTAGATTTTCACCTAATGATTAAGAAAAATACCACAGCAATCTTTTGCTGTTGCAAGTCATACCCTTCTTTCTCAGTTTCCTGTCTCTCTCTCTAGACAGTCAACTAAAGGCAAAAGACAAAACATAACATCTAAAACAAGAACATTTTATTATGTTGTGTGTATGGTACTTATTGATTAGCAGGACAAACTATTGAATGTGACATTGACTTTGACTGTGATCCAATGCTTGTCTCTGGTTGTTACATTCAATACTTATGAACACTAAATTTCAACTACGTTAATAAATAAAATAATACATTGAAAATTATACTCTTACTTATACTATAGCCTAGTTACAAGTAACTCTCCAAAATAAGATTTTAGGCTACTTAACAAAACTATTTTTTTTTAAATTTTATTTCATAAAGTGTATACAAAATAAATTTGCTCTACCATGACCAGCTACAAAGTACAAAGTACATGCATGATTATTATCAATCTAATATTACAGAATCACCCATAGGAGTTCTCTTCAGAACAATGACTTTTGATACTTTGCTGGTAGGATTTAGCATTAATTTTAAACCAGGAGTGTTACAGTGTTACATTAATATGTTTGTACTAAATAATCTGATTACATATTCAACCACTGACGCAAGATGCTTGATTCTGATAAATGTCATGCAGGAACCTTACTCTTGTTTGCTTTTGTCAACACTTCTAGCTCTTTTACCACCCTGGCTGGTAGACAAGTGTGGTAAATGTAATTATATGATTAAAAATATGTAACCATCTACTTTCAGAACAATGCTAGCTGTCAAGAATGTCTTGATATATGAGTGTGTGCTTACAGACCAGGCAGTTATTGCAGACACAGGGAAGAGAATGTGGTGTCAGTTCTTGCATCACAAACGACATGCTGGCTGAATACTACCTAAAAAGCTAAAACTGCTCTAGCAGGTTTTAGTAACAGGTGGTGCATAGTGGCATTTGTTTTATTGTAACTGGGGCTGAAACACATGTGTAAGTCTCTATTCAAGCCTCAATGTCTATCTGTAGTGCCAGAACCCTTTCAAATGGCTGCTCTCACAGGAAGTTGCTCCTGCTTTCATGCCTTTCATCATCTCTGCTATTCAAAATATGTCTAACTTTAGTTTTAGGTTGAATAACTGTATGTTTGCTATGCCATTTATGGTCTAGGATCACACTGGCACTGTGAATACAGCTTAGTTTGCTTTATATCAAAGTGAAAGTAACAAAGGTAGTGATTACCTAAGAAACTGGCTGCCAGGCAATTGTTGCCATCCTCACATAGAAACCCTGACAAATGTCTAACATGTTGCCCATAGAGGAATCACGTTGTACAGCCTTTTACTACTTTATGGAACTCCCCGAGCACAGCCATTGCTTATGAAGTGTGCTTTTTATTCTCATGAGCAAAAAGATGCAGTGAGGAAGTGTATGTTTCTGCTTTCACTTCAGCTTTTTAGTGATATCTGCTTCTTAATTAGATATTACAGCACCTAATGTTATTGTTTCTTATTCCTTCCTCGATGTGAATGAGATCTGAAACTGTCAAGGAAATAAGAGACTGAGTGCTAATTTAGTCATATTCATACACTGAAGAGGCACAGTTGCTCTTATACCTGATAATTTAAACTGATACAGCTATCACATCTTCATGATTCACCTAGAAATATGCTGTAATGAAAAATTAATGAGGTATACTTTGTCAAAGGATAAATTATTTATCTGTGCACAAGGTTTCAACACCTCCATTAAGCATCTGGTCAAACTGTGTAAGACTGTTTTCTTTTCTGCTTCAGAAAAGGATTTTACAACACATCAAAGTTTTCACCTCTCATCCTCAGCTCGCTTTATTTCTGCACTTTGGTGCCTTTGTCCCCTCAAATGCGCTCAGCAATACACATTCGCACACCTCTGCTCCCACAACCACCACCAGCCTTGTGTCTTTGTGTGAGACCCCTGCCTCGTCCCCATTGTCATGTTAATTACCTGTTTGCTCTGTTTTGCAGGAGCTCGCCATCCATCAAAGCCTCTCCCAGCTTTTCATCTCACACAGCACATCTCTACCTGTAATTAGGTTTGGGCGAGGGAGAAGATGGATTTTGTTAGCACCATGCAGAGGGAACAGAAGACATTAGGAAGTCTCCATGGCTGTTCTGGGACCAGCCTTTAATGGTGTCTAATTGATCTGAGCTGTCAAAGGCCCAATGCCTTCATGTGATAGGAAGCTGATTATCCTTATGTGTCATCCTTAGTGCATAAGCATTAGCTCAGCCTTCTGGCTTTTACAGTGGGGCAAGATGGGGGCATGTGTGTGTATGTGTGTATACAGATGTGAACATGATTACTTACATAGAAAAATATACTGTAACTACAAATTTACATCCACTCCATCTGTGAGACTAAAAAGTGGGGAAGGTATCTTGTTTAAACTTGTGTCTATAAATGCATTGCCTTCAGACAGTCACAGATGAGCCTGCACTGTATTACTGTGTGTATAAAAGTTATGTGTGTGTGCGTGTGTGTGTGTAGTAACAGGGTGTTTTTTGCATGTATTTTTAGTGGCTAGGGGGGAGGCTGTGCTGTGGTCAGAATAATTTAGCATCCAGATGCTGAAGCCGGGGGGAAATCGATACAGACGATGGCTCCCAAGCAGGTGATGAGCATACTGGCATAATGCAGAAAGGATGGAGAGGGATTAATATTTAACAGTAATCTGGAATGAACAGATGGGTGTTGATGAAAATGTTGAGGAGGATGAGTCAATCAAGATCAAGGCCAAGTAACCACACACAGTGGCACAGACAGATCTAGTCATCAAAAAATAATTATTAGGCGACAATGATAACAGCATATTTTTATTAACACTTTACATTAGAGTTAGTTACTGTGTAAGGGCTTGGTGTATAAACTGTCAATAAATACTTTAGTACCTATGGATAAGAAAGAAGGGAACATAAAATCCATAAAAGTAATATATATATTTTTAATTATTGAGTATCTATTTATAAACAGAAGCACAGCAGTAACATTACGGGCTAACAAGGCAAAAACAATGATTGTTGATATAGAATTTCATTTATGTGTTCATTTATGTTTATCATTTTACAAATGACAATATATTGATGCAAAATATTATTTTAATATGAAGTAATATAGATAAGTTAAGTCAGTGTTTTCAACAGTATAACTATAAATTGGTTTTATAGTTTGTTTTTAAGGCGATGAATAAATACCTGATGAATAATTATTCAACACCACTGCCAGTTACCATAGCTGCATGGTATATTACAGTTACAGCATGTAAGTTATGGGAATCAGTGTAGCAATACTACTACAGTATGACCTTCTCTGATTGGCAATAAGGGTGAGCCTCACTCAAAAGCATTTAGAAAGGAATATGTTTTGTAATATATTATGTTTTTGAACATGTAGTTTTGCCTTTATTTATGACATAGCTGTTGTGAAAGACTGTTGGTATCCTGTGTGTATCTTGCACATTTATTGACTATGTATTGGGATTTTCATAAAGTTTTTTTTTTAGGATTTAGGATTTAGAATAACTTATATATGCACATTACTTATATAAAAAAAAATAATTACACTCTGACTTTTACCAAAAGTATGATACCAAAAATATTCGATTACATCAGAGATCAGATTACATGATTAGTTTGAAATAACTCATGTCATCTAACTTAACCTTAATCACTTAATCAGAAAGCTCTCATCTATTCGTGACAACACACAAAAACAAACTATGAACAGAAGGAGCAAATGTAAAAATGCTTTTCTGCTTTTATGTGTGTACTTCCCTGTATTAGGTACTGCAGGGAAATCCATGCTGCTCTGCTGACCTTCAGCATGAAATGAAAAGTGTCTGATGCCTCTGGTGTGTTTGGAGGGGCTTTCTCTTTTCCGAAGATGGACAGCCATGCATTATTGATTACAAAACACTCCTGCAATGCTATTTCATCTTTCGTGCACAGCTGACCGTGAATTGGGCTTTATTTTAGAGCAGCTCAGAAATAGTTTGTATTAATGCATGCACCTTTTTTGATTGGCTGTGGGGTTTTGTTTGTGTAATGCTTTCTCCCTTTTTTCTCCCTCCCCCCTCTCCCTCTCTTGCCTCTTTTCCCTCTAACACCCAGTGGGAGGCTAAATGGTAGATATGCAGAAACAACTCCCTTATTTCCACATCCCTCTGCACAGAGCACTGACAGAGAGTTGCACAAGACAAAAGACAAAGGTAGGCAGAGACAGACCAATGAGGAACAATGGGAGAGTGAAATACAATCTAATGGTTATCACACCAAACTGTGTCACATCTAATGGCAACATATAAGCACAACACACCTTTGTGTACTGAGAAACTTTATGTAAGATTGCATTGCATGGTCACTTTATTTTTTTAATGGCTGACATGGCAGATCTGTCTAACACTTTTATTTTGCACAAGCTGCATATTGATGTCAAGACATGTAATTTATGTGAATTCTAGACTTCGCTGACTGTTACATATTAATTCAGCAAAACTGTTATTATCGTTATTATTATTATAATTATTATCTTCTAAAGGATTTATCTTGTTCTATAGGTCTTACTGTTCTGAATTTTCAAAATAAAATAGATGGTCCTCGCATGTCTGAAAGATTATTTACTAAAGCAGAGAGCTGACAGTCCTGAGAGTGTTGCTGAGCGTGGCCTCACCTCACTGGTCCCCCGTTGAGTATGGTCACAGGGGAGGCCGCCTGTGGCGACCATGGCTGTCAGATGCTGTTTCCATGTTACCGAAGAATGATTGGCTTCATGGATCCGGACGGTACTCTCTGACAGTGCAGGGGGAGACTCTGCCACACCTGGGAGAAGAAACACTGGCAGGATGTGAAATGTTACTGAACAAGGTCATTCCAAGGGTCATCATAAGACCTGTCATTGAGGAATTTACAGCCTGCCCTCATGCTACATATGAAGAATACTGGGTCTGAATTTACCCTTTGTTTGAGATGGCAGTCTGACTTAGTCTTTGTCTGCCACTGTGTGAGGTGGTGGTGAATCTGCAGACAACAATGTCCTGGTTTGAAAAAGAAATCACACAAGGCAAAACCAGCAAGGCTGCGCTTCACTCTGTGGAAATTTCTATTCTAACCGTGAAGAACAAACTGATGTCAACAAACTGCAACTGAAGCTTTTGATCACTAAGAAATCAAGGATAAATCTTTAATTGCATGGGTTTTTTTTCCACAAGACACCTCATCTGCAAAGTGCTGCAAACAAGCACCACATTTTCAAGTCTGACTCATGTCTAGCCTAGTGTGTGGAAAAGCGCAGCCAGTATCATTGATGTCAGTGTTGTTGGTGAGGCTTGTTAGCATGAATGACAAGGCTAGAGATGGGATTCAACAACCACAGCTCCCTCCTCGGTTTCTTCTCCTTCCTCTCTCAGCGTGTTTTTTACAACATGACTTTAGCATGTCTCTCAGAGAGGTGGGCTTCCTGACAATCCCACTTCCAGAACCCATGACAATTGTAATGATTGATCACTTTTCTCTTGGCTGCAATGTGAGAGAAGAAAGCCCACAGAACAACAAAAAAAAAAAAGGATAGTAGGAAAGAGAGGCGTGGACAGTCCCACAAGGTCAGAGTGATATCCAGTCTTTTGTTTTCAGTGGTGAGATCAGTGGCCCGAGCAGCTGCGAGGGGACAGGCAGAGTAAATGGCGACCTGGCAGGAACAGATGTTCTTACACAATGAATGTGCATTTGATTGGCTGCTTATGCACTGAAAGTCAAGAAGCTGACTTCCTCTTTTTGGAAACAAAGAAAAATACAGCAAAGTGTTGCGACTTTCCACCTGTAGGTATATTTTAAGCGTATTTCAAAGAAATCGCTGAGGCAGCCAGGCTCATACAGTAAGATTTATGTCCAGCTGGAGATATGTCCATACAATAGATGCATATTAATTTACAGACATATTATATGTAAAGATTACACTTAATCCTGAAGCATGTGTGATTTAATGGGATTTTTTGACATATTTAGGAGTTAAATTGTTTTTCCAAAGCAACTGCAAAAAGAACTGATGGTACTGAAAATAATAATTTAATGTTAACCAGCTGAAACACAGATATTTTCCACAATGTCATAAGAGAGAATTCCATTCCATAATTTTTTCTGTCACCTTCTATTCTAATTCACACTGGTTTTTACTGGCTTTAACACCTATTCCCCAACTTTCTGTTTCTAAGATGTACAGTTTATGTAAAGGTCAAATAATCCACAGTGCCCTGATGTGGATTTTATTGTTTTGGGTCACTAAAATAATACATATAAATAGTTTTGTGTCAATCACTCTGGACAGTCGCTTCATCTCTTATATTCTAATACACTCTGCTCCCCACTGTTCTGTTCCTGTCTCATTTCATCCACACAGTCAACTTGTGGACATCTTCAGGATTATTGGCCCATAAATGACCAAAGCCATTCATAACTCATTGCCTCCATCTGCTGGTCAATAAAGTGGCTTTACAACGTGCCCCATACCCTTTTGAAAAATTACTATGATTCAGTTCAAAACCAACACATAAAAAATTATATTTTTATAGCCTACTTGATGGCCATATGACTGTGACACTAGTGAGTTTACTGCTGTCTATCCACACAGTCCTTTGTGGTGTTTTATTAAGCACATTATGAATATTTAAGTAATTCATCTAAACAAATGTTACTTTATGCATCACAAGCAGTAATTGGTGTTTATGTGATCACATTTTAATTATTTTCAATTATATATTTTTTCCAGTAATAAATAACCTGTAACTTTCCAATCATGTTCCTCTTGAGAATTATTTTGTAACAGCAAACAGATGAAGTATATTTTCTCCCCCAAATAATAGAGCGAAGATTATGAATTACTCTAACCTACTTTTTTATTATTGTCAGAATATTTATATACCTAAACTATTTGGCGGAATTAATATTACTACAAAACTGGACTTCGTGGGCCATGAGAGTTCACAGTACAGTTTATTTACTTGTTGCACACCTATATAAACATATTAAAACAGTCTACATAACGTCATATCTAAACCCAAATGCTGATTTTTTAATTAATTATTATAGCCACAAAACATAATCAGGGCTAACCTGACAATGAAGTTGCACTATAAATAGTTAATAATTTTAAGGTGTCTCACTCCCTTATCATCGCAACATCCTAATTGCTGTTTTGTTTGTACCTGTAGATGCACATACAAAGAACCAAACGGTAGATGTCTCCCTACTCCGTGCTGCTGTGTGTCTTCATGGGTTCTCTACTCTGCTGCCTACTGTTGACCGAGTCGCCATTTTGAAAAGCAAATCGTTCACAGCACACCCGCCCTCAGTACTGGAACTATGCCGCGGGGCCGGCCTCGCAAACTGAGAGTTAAAAGCAACGACGAAACAGGTAACAAGTACCAAAATGCAACGAATAAAAAATACAGATTATGGGCTATCCAAATAACCCGGTATTGTTTGGACAAACATTTCCGTAGCTTATATAATAACACTTCTATGTAGTGTATATAGTCCCCGGATATAGTATTGCGGGTGGGCTTTGCTTTGTGCGGCGAAGGAGTGATTGAGGCGGAATGATATTAATAACATTTCGGTGGCTCTTCTTATTGGCTTCCAGTCTAAATTGGTGTCCGCGAGAGGCAGACGTGAAGCGCAGTGTCGCATAGTTTTGGTTAATGTATAATTTCTACAATAAATATTTGTTTATGAAGGATCCATCGTTAGCTTGTTTGTTGCTAACTAACGCTAGCTCGCTTTGCTACCTTTAGCACCGTAGCTAGCACGCTAGCTATTGTGATTTTGATTCTGTGAAGCGCCGTAAGCGTGTGTTGTTCAGTAGTGATGGATCAGTGGTGAATAACGTTAACATTAGCTGTTCGAAACTAGTTATCAAATTTACGAAGTCGAAATCGTCGTCATACTCGCCCGAGTGCGTTCAGTTTGCAGACACGGAAAGGGCATGATGTTATTTTGATGACATCTTCGTTAGGATAACTAACGTTACCGATACCACCTGATGGATGAATTGAAGCGGATATCTGCATCCACAGAACCTCGCATAACATAGAGGTTAAACGCTGCATCGTTGTCTAAAAGTCAAACATATTGACTCTAACTGTGCCAGGCAAGATGGACATGTGATCACAGATGCTGAATAAAAATAACATTTGTAACACTACACAAGAGTGAACTGCCTAAACAGTGTTGAAGAGGGTGAAGCCAACTAATAAAACTTATTTTTATTGTTGAATATATGAAGTCTATCACCAGGTTTAATGCTTATTAATCGCAATCTTTGTCAACAACAACAGTCCAAACCTGTTTAATATTGCACTGTATGTAGTGTAGTATCTATTTGTAGAAGTAATTCAGTATCTCCCATTAGGACCCATGCTCCATGATGACGACACTGATTATAAGTTACATTCTAAGTCACTGTGTCCTTAGTATGCTACCTCATCATCTGCTATTCTTTGAATAGACGCTTTTGCTTATGACACGTCCAAAACCTTTTGATTTATGACAGTTCTATCACCGTACAGCCACTGAACACAGCATCTGTATAAATGAAGAGGCTAGTAGAAGATGCATTGTATCATTTACAGGAGAAAGCATCAGGAATCAAATGAAGATACTGAAGTGTTCCCTCTCCTCAGATGCAGATCCAAGTGAAGCAAAGCCAGAAAGTTTCAGTGATGGAGAGCTCAAGGACAAAAAGTGCACAATATGCGGTCAGGTCTTTACCACAGAGAGCCAGCTGCAGAAGCATCTCCGTGAGCATGAGATCAACGATAAGGTAACTGCCATACTGATGTGGTGTCAATCGTAGACATAACGTGAACACTGAAAGCATCTGGAGCAGCTTTTAACCTTTATTTGTTTAGAGAAGGTCAGATTGCGCTTGCTCTCTATCATCACACACATTTGCATTTTTTCTTACATTTCTTCACATTCTGATCTTGTCACTTTTTACCCTGTAGGAATACATTATTATTATAATAAACAGCTCTACTGTAGCAATTGACATTTAAGTGCTACAGTTAAGGCCACCACAAGTTCTCATACTGTTGCAGAAAAAAAAATCTCCACCTGACATCTTCACCTGAAGGGAATAATTGACCTGCTACAGACTGGTTTTGCACCAAGATAGTAGCCTACCTTCTAAGCTGGAGGTGTCCTGCATTTTTCAGCTCAAATGTTTTTTCACAAAGTCAAGGCAATCACAATATTTGTTTCCATGTTTTTAAGAAAGGGAAATTAAAATATTCTTCACCGGCTGATCTTAGCCCATTAGAAAATGGTTTTCTCTTACTGAAGACAAGACAGATGGCACAAAGACCAACAAACAAGCAGCAGCTGAAAGTGGCTGTAGTAAAAGCATCTCAAGGGAAAGTCAGCATTTAGGTCATGTCTGTGGGTTCCAGACGTCAGTCACTGACCTCAAAGAATTTTAATTCAAAGATTTAGGGCAATTCTTATGTTTGTAATTATGTTATTATTTATGAGCCCCAAAATGGGGATGTCTTATTGAAAATGGCTGTAATTCCTGATTGGCTAATGACACACTTTTGGCAGACCCCTCTAACTAAGACCTAAAAGTATTGACTCTTCTCACATCTTTGGTGTTTCATTTAAAATGCAGTGTGGTGGTGTACAGATTTGAAATCCCTAATAATAATCTTTGTTCTATGTCAAATAGAAACAATTATAATTTTTCTCAAGTTATCGCTCAACTTCTAGTGGGAAAACTCCATATGACATCATCTGGAGGAGTCTTCAGTTCAGATCATAGAACCAAATTGAAAATCAATGAGGTTTCCCTATAACAGAGGAGGTGGTGGTCTATGACACCACTTATCAGCTGCTTGAAATAAAGTCAATACGCATGACAGCCAGGGAGCCAACAATCCACATGTGACTCTCACAATGTTAACTACTTCACAGAGGTTAAATACCTCCTCACCTGTCAGGAAGAACTAAAGCTTTGTAGTTGAACAGTAACTGGAGTTAAGCCAAAATTGCTTATCCACTCCCACTCCCACCCCCTGGGAGGCATCTCTCTCCCCCTGTTGTGCCCAGTCTTACATGGAATTAAATATCACTAGGTGTTGCATCACAGCTACATTTTGCTGCAGTGGTCACTCACCAGTAATCGTAAATAATAATGCATTTGTTTCAGTGGCTGTTTGTATGAATTTCTATTCCATCTTCCCTCATTTTGTGGTCCCACAATCTACCAATTGCCAAAATGCTTCTTATTCTAGCTCAAAAAAAAGTTTTAACCTTTCGGGGTCAGCGCCCAGATGCTGCTGTTTTTCAGTCTTGTGGACAATCAAACTGATATTGAGGAAAGGATGTTTCTCCCCTTCATCTTGATGATGATGATGGTGTTTACACTTATGTGGGTGGCTTCTCCTGGCATAGGCAGTGTGACTGGACTGATGTGGGTTCCTCCAAGAAGCAACAGATGTTTTTTGTTTTCTAATTAGTGCCTCTTGTTCTTAACAGTACATGCAAAGAACAATTGTGAATAAATTCATATTGAGTAATGCACGTTTTTGTAGTTATTGGTTCATGTTTGAATATCTCTCCAGCTTCCCTACAGTTCAGGCTCCTCTGTCTATCCATTTATCAGCACCCCCTTGCATCCATCTGCATTCACTTTCTGTCTTTTACACATAATTACACACAGACTAGCAAAAGAACTAGGTTCTCCATTCTGTGTTATCAACAAGGCTGTTGAGTGAGTGAGGAAAACATATTGTATTTCTCTGATTTGATCTTAACCGTCCTTTTTAGTGTGAAAAGACAATAATGAGTTGCATCTGTAGCTGTGGGTCATATTAGATTTCAAGGCCACAGCCTTCACTTACATAGTTACTGTCTCTCTGGGCAGAAGAGAGGACCTCGGGGCCTACCACTCTGACTAAGACTCACCAGTGTCAATACAGCCCTTGGCATTTACCAGACAAAAACACACTCAGAAATGAAATCAGTCACATCTGTATCATAGTTTTATTTCCGTTTTATTCTCTCTCTCAGTGTCTTCCTTTTTAAAGTGAATATCGTGCTCAAGTCTGTTAAAGTAACATGTTTGTTTGTTTACACTGTCTTCATCTGTCTGCAACCTCTTCATTTTATACTTGAAGTACTTTATTCATTACCTCCTTCAGCCTTTCCTCTCTCCCTTCCAGCCTCACCGATGTGACCAGTGCTCGCAGACGTTTAACGTGGAATTCAACCTCACACTCCACAGATCTACACACACAACCTCTGACTTCACCTGCCCTGTTTGTAATAAAAAGTTCTCCCGCATTGCCAGCCTCAAATCTCATATCATGCTACACGAGAAGGAAGAGGTTTGTTAACTCACCACTCATACATGAAACTATAGTGATTTTCATCTACCACATAGTTATGAAGAACTTTATTTTTGAATTGTGTCTCCTTTCTTTACTTTGTGACAAATCCTGCAGAATTTGATCTGTGCAGAGTGCGGAGATGAGTTTGTTCTCCAGAGCCAGCTCTCTCTGCACTTGGAGGAGCACCGCAAGGAGCTGTCGGGCATCAAGGTCTACGTCTGTAAGACCTGCGAGAAGGAGTTCAAGACGTCTGCACACCTCAAGGAGCACATGAAGAGTCACATCAAAATGAGGTCAGACAGGGCTCCAGACTATAATTTAGTAGTTGTGACCAAGTCAGATGGAAAACTGCTTGAAGTAAAATGGGAAACATAAATCCAGTAACTAACTCGTGCTTCAGTAGGTGTTTTAAGGTGTCAGTTGCTTTACTGCTAGTCATTTATATTACATTTCCCTTTTTGTCATTGTTATGCCAAATGTATTAAAAAGATACAATGTAGATGAGCTATAGAAGCTAAGGGCTGTCTGATGTGCAGTTAGACCGTCAGAGGGCATTAATACAGTTATTAGCTGCAGATTTTGCAGGACGACACCACTGACAATAAATCCTCATTACAACTTCTCTAAACATTTTCTTAGTGAAAAATATTTGCAGTAGTGGTCAGTGATGAACTTTCCCCATAATGCAGTTTGGTTTATTTTCATGACAGGAAGTTTTTCATCAGGATTACTAGTCTACCCAATGTGTCACTAACCCAAAACTGCACATTGAAAAATATAGAGTTGGCGCTTTTAAAATAATAAGCAGATCTTCAAATTGAAAATATATTGTCACAGATTTATGTTCACTGTACTGTAGTTTCTCATGAAAGGACAGAAAGAAACAACTAACAGCATTGAAAGCTTAGATATTTACCTTTTGTTATCTGTCCGTGCTGGCAAGAGCTGTGACCCAGCCGTCCATCGGTCCACCTGTCCCATTCTTTGGAGTGTGCACAACATTCCTCAAACTGTTTTATGACTCTGATGGCATCAGCAATTTTCTGGCCTGCTGCAGTGGTTGCCTCACAGGAGCAGACAGGAAGGGACCAGCCAAAGTGTTAATGAAGGCCAGCTCTGTCCTAGGGTGCTCTGTGATTTCAGAAGAGGAGAGAAAAGGCTGATTAAAAATTGTTGTGGTTACGGACAACACCAAGGGACAGGACACACTCAGACAGGCTGGCTCAGCTATCTGCCACATTTTACTTCTAATGAAACACCTGCATATCTACGACAGGAATGAATAAAGTTTTCAGTTAGCTCAACAGCAATTTGAACTTGTAGTCCCAATATAACTAAAAATGAAAAAAGAAAAAAAATATATTGTCTACACAAGACAATGAAAATAAGAGCAATAACAAACTAGAGGAAATGTAACACAGCACTTTGTCCTAGCACCCCTAAACTAACATTATAATCAGACAGTTTTTTAACTGTATTAAATTCAAAAGGTTTAAATGATAACAATCTGTGATCCTCTGTTAATGTGCTGTGTGTAAAACATTGACATTTTTTCTTATGACTTCTTCCACAGGCCGCTCAACTCTAGTTCCAGAAACTATAAAAAAAACATTGACCGCAGCGGATTTACAAACAGCTGCCATCACTGCGGAAAGGCTTTCAAAAAGCCCAGCCAGCTTGTCAGACACATACGCATACACACAGGTGAGTGAAAAAAACAGAGAGGGAATGGCATCTTTATTTTACAGAGATCTTATTCACATTCTATGACTCACAGTCAGATAAATCACTCCAAAAACTCCATGTGGAGGACTCCGGTCCATAGGTGCTACAAAACCTCAAGTTGCTGTTTTCTAAGCTGTGGGTGGGCACTGGCACCAAGTGGTACTTGGCAGGAGCTCAATAGCCTGCTGTTCCACTGCTGTAGCTCATGGGTGTGTGGGTGGTATTGTCATGAGAAGAGAGAGTTGCTAGGTTTGTTTCTTGATTTCAATTTTTAATGGTGCCTTAATTAAATTCTAGACAGTATTATATAGCATAAATTCTAAGTCTCACATTTGACATTCTCTGATTAAGTTTTCTTTGATTATCTGACTCCATGACACAACTCCTTGCTGTGCTTACCCTCTGTTTCTGAGGGACTGTACACCTCAGCTCAGTACATCACTAAGCTGTCATACAGAGATGTTGTGTGGGTAGAATTTCGATATGCTGCTTAAACTCTAATATTCTTTTGTGGCTCTGCAGTTGTTCATTCGCTCAAGTTCAGGTAATGTAGCTGGTAGCTTCCACCCACATGTTGTTTATGCATCATCCACGTGTTAATTTGCTTGCTTGGTTGACTAGTTGGCTGACTAATGCTGGATAGAGTTGATTCATTTGTGCTTTGAATCTCAAACAGCCCTTAAGCTGATGAGGTGAAGAGTCGCTTTGGGAGACTGCACACACAGAAAATCACTCTTACATTACGCCTCATTCTCTCACTCTGTCTGACACACGGAGGAGTCGGTAAGGGTACAAGACTGTATTTGACTCATCTTTATTTACGCCTGAAATAATACCAGAGATGGTATTATGACCTTATGGTAATTCCATAGTGGCAAATTACCTAATTATTCAACATTTCACACAAAATAAGGTGTTTTCATATGTTAGTGATGTAGTCATGAACAAAAGTCAATATCCCCTCTTGTAATGCTTTGTTTTTTTTCTGTAAAAAATATAATGAAAATGACATGATCTTAGCGAGTCTTTAGGCATAGACAACTTTGTAGGTGGGCAATACTAAGTTTAGCAAACCTCAGTTGTGCTTTCATGTTCTTCTAAAAGAGGCATTCTCTTGGAAACCCTTCTTGTCATTGGGTATACCTAGTGAGGCCTGTAGGGTCTGAGATGTGGCTTTTGTTTTTTTTTTGTATTTCTGTATTTAAGCATTGCACAGTTTCACTTTGGGGTGAATGTGATGGGATGTTGGCAGCTGTCTTGAATGCTTTCCACTTGAGAACAATCTTTCTCCATTAAACTCCAAATTGTTTGGAAATGGTTTATAGCTCTTTCCAGATTGATGTGCAGCACCAATTGCTTCTTTAAGACCATTACTTTTGTCTTTTCCTCTTGCCATTATGTTAACACACTTTTTAGACCAGCAAACTGCCTAAACATCTGCTTTTATAGGTTTTAAAGGTCTGCAAACCTGCTGATGATTAAAGGTTTCTGGCTGCAACTTCTGCAAATCCTATAGAAGCAGGAAGGGGGTACTTAAAATTGCCCACAATTAATGGCATCTTAGGTTGTATTTTTTTGGACTCTAAGACCAGCTATCATCAGATATTTTTTATTATGTTTTGACACAAAAAAAGCCATTAAATTAAAAGAGGGAGTTTGGAGGAGTAAGAGTGAGGGCATGACTGTATCCCAGGATGACCCACTAAAAAGTTAAGAAAATAAATATCTTTTCAGTCAACAGTGTGTTAACATTAATTTCTTCTGCTTGAAGAAACGTTTTTGCAGATTTGTTGCCGTAACCAGCTGCTTTAGGCAGAGGTCACAGAAGTACACAAACTCAATATTTAAGTAAAAGTCAAAGCACTGCGTACAGTACAAGTACTCAGATTTGAGTACTTGTGACTGATTGAGTCACTGATAAAACTAATGCCTGTGTCAAAAAATTTATTTCTGTACCATGAATGTGCAAGTATAGTCCAGGTTTGTTTAGCATGTCCATAAATAAGAACACTGTAAAAAAAGTTCAGTTATTAGAAACAACAATATAGCAAGTGTCAGCAATGACACCTAAAGTGAGTCTGTCTTTAAGAAACCCTAACCCCAAATTACTGTTTGCATTTTTTAGGGTGTTAATATATAT
Organism: Helostoma temminkii; assembly: GCA_900302695.1. Lineage (NCBI taxonomy): Eukaryota > Metazoa > Chordata > Actinopteri > Anabantiformes > Helostomatidae > Helostoma > Helostoma temminkii. Next base: position 21,112 of record OMLM01008696.1, read on the forward strand.
TTTAAAAATAATAATTTAAGTATATCAATTTGTAATCCACGTTTCCAGCATTGTAATGGCTACTGATTCACCTGACCTTGCGCTTATCCTGCAGGTGAACGACCCTATAAGTGCTCCCATTGCGGCAAAGCTTTCAACCAGAAGGTGGTGCTGCAGACTCACATGGTGAGACACACAGGAGAGAAGCCTCATCTCTGCATGTTCTGCCCTGCTTCCTTCTCCCAGAAAGGGAACCTGCACTCCCACGTTCAGAGAGTTCATTCTGAGGTAAGAAAGTAGTCACAATGCAAGTTAAATTTTTAGATATGTTACTTCAGAATAATTCATTAGAAATGTATCAGTGGGATGTGAGAATCCCTGTAGTTTTAGTGTCTATCACAGCAAAAAAAAGCCACAAAAAATAAACAGCATATTTATAGCACTGTAAAAAGTTCTTCTTGAGTCTTCTTGAAACCTATGACAATTGGAAATAATTTTTTTTCTGTAATGTGACAGTAGATGCATTATATTTTATCTCAATACATTTCATTCCCATAGCTAAGAATATTGGACTTATTATTATTATTCAGTTTTTGTCATAAAAGTGACTTAACAATTATACATATTTACTTGGTGAATTACCTCAAATGCTCGTGAAAATGATGAAATCAGGGAAACTGGGATAATTTAATTATTAAAACAATTGGCACTTGAATACATGAATTACATGAATAGGTGAAAAACAGTATTGCAAACAATTAAACTAATTCACCATATTCATAACGTCTGACCCATCGTCTCATTTACCTTCATTAAGGGGAAATTAAATTTAAATGTTTTCAGATTTGACAATACTTCAATTGGTTGGAGTTTTTAATTTGATTTGTGTTTGTTTCTGCACCATTATAGTTTTACCTTGGTGACATAAAAATACAAACTTTGGAGTGGAGTGCTATGTGTATGTATCACAACTTATGGAATGAAACAGAGTTTGATCAAATCAGCTAACACATTTATTTATTATTTATTTTGGTAATTTAATATGATTTGTTTTTATTTTAGTTGTTGTGTAACATATTTCTGTTTTTCTGCTTTGTACGTCTTCTTTACTCATCTACTTGCATCGCCAGCCCTCCTGCTCACAGCATGTTACACTCATTGCAGCAGGATACCCTGCCATATCATTTGTCTGCTGGAAAAAGAGTGATGTGAAATTGCAGCCTTTGTTCCTCATTTTGTTCTTCTCCTTTATAAGCACTTCACAGCAGCCAATTTTAAATAGCCACCCTGATTTATCCATTCTGATTTATTCTGGCCCTTCTCTATCACTAAAGTCACTTCCTCTTTGTGCCAAACCGTCGAGAGGTCAAAAGAACTGCACACATCAGAGTCGCCCAAAATGTTCACGTTGATAATGAATTGTGTGTGTGTGTGTTTGTGTGTGTATGTGTGTGTGTGAGAGAGACCATCCAAATGTACAGTTTGTTGATACAGCTGGTTAATGGTTTGTGTGATGATGGTGAAGAAGCTGGTTGATGACTGCTTCTAATATTGTGGCTATGGCCTGGACCAGGTCAGCTTCCTGACAGCCTGATTGTAAACCAACACAATGACTTCCATCACAGGAGATACAGAGGGTCCCCAATCAGTTCAACTGCCAGGCTGCTCAGTGCTTGTTCATTTTAGCAAAAAACCTCCAAGTATAAAAGAAGCTTTGTGCTTGCACACTATACTCCACACTAATTTGGTTCACTGCAAGTACTAGTGAAAAAGAGAATGTATCTGAGTTTTTGGTTTTTTAGCTTTAGCTTCTTGACAATTGAGAAGAAAAAAATCTAAAATTGCCATCACTGTGTTCCTTAGGTCTGTTTGCTTATTTATAATACAACCCCAATTCCAAAAATGTAGGGGCACTGTGTAAAATCTACAGAACAATAGAACACAATGATTTGCAAATCTCATAAATCACATATTTTATTCACAATAGAACATAGAAAACTTATCAAAAGTTTCAACTGAGATCTATTTTAAGAACAAAATATGGTAATTTTGAAATTCCAGGCAGCAATGTGCTGCTTACCACAGTGTAGCATCTCCTTTTCCTTTAAACAACAGTCTGTATTTGTCTGGAAACTGAGGAAAACAGTTGCTGGCGTTCTGGGAGAGGGATGTTGTCCCATTCCTTCCTGATATAAGATTCTAACTACTCGTCTTTCATAATGTGGCAAATATTTGCAATTGGTTAAAGTTCATAGTCATAGATGCAGAATGCAGGCTAGCATTGTCCTGCTGAAATACGCAAGGCCTTCCTTGAAAAAGACGTCAGGATGGGAACATATGCTGCTCTAAAATCTGGACATATCTTTAAACATTGGCATAACTTTTCTAGATGTGAAAGCTGCCCAGTATAGAGATACTAACGCACCCTCATACCATCAGAGATGCAGTCTTTTGAACTGAGTGCTGGTAACAAGCCGGAAGGCCCCTATGCTCTTTACATCTGACGACACAACACCCACATTTTCAACGATATTTCAATTAGTCTAACCACAGAACAGTTTTCCATTTTGCCATGAATCATTTGAATTGAGCATTGGCCCAGAGAAGACAGCAGTGTTTCTGGATTATGTTTATATATAGAGTCTTCTTTGCATGACAGAGCTTTAACTTGCATTTTTAGAAGGTACAGTGAACTTTGTTCACAGACAGTGATTTTTGGAAGTATTCCTGAGCCCATGCATTGATGTCCATCACAGAATAATGCTTGATTTTAATGCAATTCCAACTGAAGGCCAGTACTGCATTTCGACTTTTGCACACTCTTGATTTCTCCAGAATCTTTTAATTATATTTTGTTCTGAAGATGATGTTGCATTCAAAGTCTTTGCATTTTATTTTGAGGAATACTATTCTGAAATAGTGTGACAATTTATATATGCAGCTTTTCATAGAGTGGTGAACCTCTGGCCATCTTTACTTCTGAGAGACTCTTACTCTCTTCTTATCACCCAGTCATGCAACTGACCTGTCGCCAGTTAATCTAATTAGTTGTAAAATGTTCTTTCAGCTCTTCCTTGTTAGCACAACTTACTTGTACACCCCTTTTGTGTTGCTGCCATCAATTTCAAAATGACTTAAACTTTTGTTAAATGGTACATTTTCTCAGTTCTGTTTCATTGGTGCGCAGCCCCATGGGCTTTTACTCCATGGGTCTTATCCCTCCTCGCACCAGCAGCTGAAGAGAAAATTGCCAAAGCCGACCTGGAATGGGTCCTTTCATCTGACCAAATCGAGTGCCCTCTTCCACATCCACATGCATCACATATAAAGCAGTGGGCAGGATCTTCCCTTTCTCCTCTTTAGCCTCTGTCTCTGTGCTCCCATCATGGTGGCCACTGCCTGGATTGCCTCCTGGCAGACGCTGGGCCACTGCAACATCTGGCTTCACATATCCTGGATACCGCTGTAAGGAAGAAGCTGCTGGACGGTCCCATCACCAGCGTATCGTAACCCAAGCTTCTGTAAATTGTGCGCAACCCCTTGGCTTTAGGCTCCCCTGTTCCCTGAGCTGACTGAAGGAAAGGCCAGTTTTCACAGAAGATTCTGCCCGAACCTCCACTTTATATGTGATGCACGCGGATGTGGAAGAGGACGCTTGGCTCGGTCAGATGAAAAGGCCCTCTCCAGGTGGGCTTTGACAATTTTCTCATTAGCTGCTGGCGCAAGGAGGGATAAGACCCATAGAGCTAAAGCCCAGGGGACTGCGCACAATTCACAGAAGCCTTGGTTATGATATGTAACCAACGTTCTTTCACGTGTTTTATCTGTTCTACTGAACACGAACATAAACCCATGAATAAAATACAGGTTTATATATGACCAGAAAGTACTTACTTTGGTGTCATCTATTCACAGAACACTGTTCCAACAGTCTTCTGGCTTATCCACATTGCGTTAAGCAAACTGCATACACTTTCTTTTTGGAGAGCACTGACTTCCTCCTTGAAGTGGACTCTGATATTAGCGTCTGCCTTTAGTGTGCTAGATATCACCTTGGGGTTCTTTGTGACTTCTAAGACTATGGTATGCCTTGTTCTTGATGTGATCAGTCACTGATCACATGATCATGATCATCATGATCTGTCTGAGAGTCTAGTGGTGGCTGCCAAACTCGTTAGAAATTCTATCGTAACCCTCTCCAGCCTGCTGACCATTAGTGACTGTTCTCCAATGGTCTTCACTACTCCCCTTTACTTGACGCACTTCTATTCAGATCAATCTTTCATAGTGAAACTTTTTCTTACATGTAATGTTAACTTTAACACACGAAGAGATAGAATACATAGAACACACAACATACATAGAACACATTGAATTATGGCTTCTTTCCCTCACTTGCTAACATGGTTGTGTATTCCATGCTAAAAGCCCATGTTGATGCCAGTAGATTGAATTACTTCTGGAAAGCCAAATAACAGGACTGTTTGAATAATGCATCTAATTTTCACAAGAGTTCTTCATCTATCCTGTTCCAGATCGAGTTCATCCTTATGATTGACTGACTTTTAAAATAAATTATGGTCAGACATTATTTACAATAGATTCACTGAGCGGATGCATACTGAAAAGCCAGGGGAGTAAAATCATCACGGTTAAATCCAGTAAAGTGTCATGTTGGGTGTCAGCATGCTGAGACTGTAACACTGTCTGCATGTGAATGGCATCTAAAACTCCTTTGCTTATCTCAGATTGAGGTGTTAAAGCTCAGCAATGTGTTATTTTTCTTTTCCATCTCTGAAACAAATTGAGATCCAGAATATCTACAAACATAGGTTCAAAATTTGATCTGTTCTTATTTTATTTTTGAGGCACACTAAAATGTGTATTATAAAGCAAATCACTGGGAATTTTCTGTGAGGCTCATCTCTGCTGAATTTATGGCATTTGGATTTGAATATCATAAAAGTATAAACCAGTAAACGTTCTCAAAACACTGCACTTCAGGAGGTGAGGTGAGATTATTAGGTTTGAATGTGTAGTTGTGTATGTATAACTACCAATATAGACTTACAACTATGGTGCTGTAACCAACATACACACACACAAGTAACACATTTTTTAATATTTTATAGCAGATAAAAATAACATGTCATCAGTACCAATAGTGTGGGTTTGGATTTTCTTTTTCTTTTTAAAGTCACCATTCATATTCAGAGCAATAATACATCATGTAATTTCACCTGCATTTAGTTATCAAGACAAAACTTCACTTCAACTTCAGCTTTTAGCGCTTCACAATCAACTGACACCTCAATAGATTTAAGTGCTTCAGATTGAGCTGACACTAACTCTCTGAATTTCAACCTTTAAGGCAGACAGTTTACATTTTAAGACATTTTAACTTTGTTTTGCTGTTTAAATTGTTGGGGAAACTGAGTGCATTATTTAATGACAGTTGTCAGAAAAATTATCAAAACATAAGGAAGACAGAGTCTGATGAGTCTCGGTTGAATAGGTTTTACTTGTACAAGGAGCCGAACCTGCACAACAGGGCTGCACATGCTCGACTAACTTCAGTTAGCTGTTACCAAGTTCTTATACAAAAGAGAGAGAGAAACATATCTTAGACAGGATTGGACTGGTTCTTATCATTCTCCAGGGTGTCCAGCCTCAGCTCACTGATGCTCCAGCAGCTGCTTAACCTTGGTCATGACACACAGTGATACTCCCTGCCATCCTATCTAGCACACTTCTGCAACAAACTTCTGAACACAATGCTCTCTTTTAATACATAGTGAAGCATGCAGCATTCTTCAGTCAGTAAGGTGCAAAAACAGCTTAATATAACATTTTTCTGTCAAGCTGTTGTGAGGACCTCAACTGCACTCTGAGGAATGCTAGCATTGTATC